>JAVTVJ010000531.1:1105000-1317487 GCA_034509425.1 Eopsaltria australis
TAGCATAGAGCTACAATCCCAAGCCAATCCAATTTCTAGGACATCCTGGGTACAACAGCACCTTTGGTTGTTGGGTCCATGTTGTCTACCAAGAAAATTTCCAAAATAATTTAGCAGCTTGAGAGACTCTTTCCTCAGGAATCATCCATCCAACCCACAAACCACAGCTTTGGATCACCCCAAGAAAATACTTTGACCAAAATGAAAAAAATAGTCTTTTTAAACACAGGGAAAAAACTTTTCTCAAAATAAGCAAACAAAAAAACCCCAAAACCCCTTGCTTTTTAATATAAAGCTAATCACCATCAATCGTGAGTTCTACAAGAAAGAGGGAAAAATTTTCTCTGTGAAAATAACATTTTGTCATCACTGGTGACAAATATGGGCCAGTCAGGAAAAGAACAGGGGGAGGAGAAGAAAATTAAACATTGGGTTTCTAAACTGAGGAGAGGAGAGGAGAGGAGAGGAGAGGAGAGGAGAGAGAGGAGAGAGAGGAGGAAAGGAGAGAGAGGAGAGGGAGAGGAGAGGAGAGGAGAGGAGAGGAGAGGAGAGGGAGAGGAGAGAGGAGAGGAGAGGAGAGAGAGAGAGGAGAGGAGGAGTGAGAGGGAGAGGAGAGGAGAGGAGAGGAGAGGAGAGGAGAGAGGAGAGGAGGAGAGGAGAGGAGAGGAGAGGAGAGGAGAGGAGAGGAGAGGAGAGGAGAGGAGAGGAGAGGAGAGAAGAGAAGAGAAGAGAAAAGAGAAGAGAAGAGAAGAGAAGAGAAGAGAAGAGAAGAGAAGAGAAGAGAAGAGAAGAGAAGAGAAGAGAAGAGAAGAGAAGAGAAGAGAAGAGAAGAGAAGAGAAGAGAAGAGAAGAGAAGAGAAGAGAAGAGAAGAGAAGAGAAGAGAAGAGAAGAGAAGAGAAGAGAAGAGGAGAAGCTGCTCCAGTCCTTTCTGTCCCTGCCCATTGTCACCTGAACTCCTCCTGTCTGACCCCACAGCCATGGCTGGGCTGTTTGGGGGCAGTTTGGGGCCACCACTGGGTTCATTAGCACTGATTGATTTATTTATCACCACATTCCAAAGCTCCTACCCTTTGATGCAGACCAGAGCTGCTTCCATAAGCAAATGCTTGGAGGGCAACAGAAGCAGTAAATCCCCAGCCCAGCCTGGCCAGGCCCAGGGAAGGCTGATAAAACGTTCCAGGCTGGTCAGGAAGCAGTTGTGTTTTACTGCTCACACCAATTCCATACCACAGAGCAGCCTCCTGGCCCCTGGATTTTTATAATTGGGAACACAATGCTTTCAGTAGAAGGAGAAGTAGAAGTAGAAGCTACAATTTTTGTCTGGGTGCGTTGTTCTAAATAAAAGTAAGTAAATTAAAAAAAAAATCCCTTTTGTTTACCTCCATATTTTCACTGCAGGAACAATCCATGACTAAACTCTCTTTTTAAGAACCCTGGAGTTTATTGAAAGAGCACAAGTTCCTTGATTGTGCTTTGCAGGAGAGCAATAAAAGGCTCATTTTAGTTTAAACTGGCTGTAGAAGTCTTTAATATTATTAATATTATCCTCCTTTACGAAGAACAATTTTATCCCCACGTTTTTATCCTGGTGTCAGGAGACATTACTGCAGATAATTTTACATTCCTCAGCGAGGTTGTTTTCAGTGCCCCTTGCTGATGGCACTGGGCTGAATTCCCCACTGCAGCCTGGCTCTCTATCCCTCACCATTCTGCAGCCCTTTAGAACTCTTTAGAACTGTTCTTTGCCTGTGCAAAGAAGCCAGGATGAGGGGGGAAATTTTGGCAGAACACTCCATCAATCACTGGGGCCAGGCTGAGGGGGTGGTTTACAGCAAAATGAGTTTTGAATATGATGAGGGAGATAAAGAATGTTATTTTAGGCCCAGGAACTTCAGCTGGGGGGTATGCAGCAGGAATCTGGAGCTGCCCACATGGAAGCCAGATGACAGTAATTTAGCCCAGGCTTTCAGGCTCCCCAGGACTCCCATTTAGCACCAGTGGATGGGATCCTGGCTGATACCAGATACCTCAAGGGATGGCATTGCCTCTGGCAATGCTTTCACTGGCTCCCCACCTTTTAGGTCATTGGAGAGAGAGGAATTTAGCCTGGGAAGATCTAAGAGTGAATGCAGTCCTTTTGTGAGTTGTTGTAAGCTGGGAGTGAGGAGCTGCATGGTCCCCAGCACCTGAGGGAGCTGCAAGCCCAAGCCCTGAGCTGCAGTTTAAGCACTTTCTTTTTCTCCCACCCAATCTCACAGTGACAGGGGCACTGCAGCCTTTATCACCCTCAAACTTCATGGGGACCCCGATCCCAGGGCGAGCAGCTCTGTGCTCCTCCAGGGAACACTCAGAATTCCAGAGCTGCTGGGGCTGAGCTCTGCACACCCTAGGGAGTGCTCAGGAGCAGGGAAGCAGATTTCCCTCATTGGAGCCTGAGCTGCACTGAAAGGCAGAGTGAGAAAAGACATAAAGCAGTTGTTTACTTTAAATGTTTGAGAGGAGGAAGTTGCTTTATCATGTCCCAGGCAGTGGCATTGAATTCCCCTGCGCTCCCAGCACGTGTTTGCCTCACTTTTGGGCTGTGTGATTTGGGTGGGAGCTGCTTGGCATTTGTAGCACACCCAGTAATCTGGCATGCACCAAAATCTTGGATTTTTTCCTTTTTTTTTTTTGGTCTCCTGGGGTTTGCTTTTGGCTCCTAACAGCACGACCTTGATGCAGATCCAACAAAAAAATGTAAAAAACTTAAATAAGTTTAAATGAAACATTACTATAATTATTGCAAGAGTACAAGCATCTACTGGCACTTCTTTTAAGAGGAGAAATTTGACAGGGCTGTTTGGAACAGCTCTGAAATACACAGAGATTCAGGTTATTTTATGCATATAGTTGTAATATAAAAAGACAGGCAACAGGAATAATGTTTTTTAAAAAATGAAATCAGAAAAATCTCTCCAATCAGAGCATTTGCACTCGAAACTAAGAGACACCACCAAGAAAATTCTACAGGGCCTGAGCTGCAGCTTATCTTTACTTAAAGGTGAAGATACCAGAGTTATGAGAATTTCTATGATGCAGAGAGAGGCAGAAATAACTGCTCAACATTCAGAGAACCCCATTCCCCCTTTTCCTGTCATTCCCTGGGCTCAGGCTCTGCAAGGTGCTCAGCAGCACCTTTTGGATGACACGTGCTCCCCATTTTCTAGCCTTATTAAACAGCTCTGAATAGAGAACATAACACAAGAATTAATTATTCAGTGACCAGGGTTATCAGAAATACAGCAAGTCCTCCCCAAAATCTTAGCCAGAAAAGGCCCTATGACACTCTCCAGGCCATCCCTAAACAACTTTTGGTTTTTGGGAAGTTGCTGTCTATGTGGGGATCTCAGGAACGTGTGATAAAACAAAACCCAAAAAAACCCAGGTTGTGCAAAATTCCCCCAATTCCCCACTGATGTAAAATGGTCCAAGAGAAGAAAATAATGACAAAGATCTCTCAGGGAGCAATGAAACCAACTGAGCAGCACCTGTCAGACATGCATTTCACCCTCTCTGCTTGAAAATCACTCTCGAAACCACTACACTGAATTGATGGCAGAATCAGGATCCTACATGAATCCACAGTTTCTCTGATGAAGAATGAAAAACACAGAAGCAAGCAGAAGTTAAAATGAAAGAAAGCCTGTGATTCCTGTAAATCAACGTGGGCTCACCCCAAGCCCACATGCTTATCCATTCCCATATGCTTTTGGAGATAAAGTTCCTGCAAAGCACAATACCCACGTTTTTATGGCACTGAGTTATGGCTGCAAATAAGAAGCCAAATGCTCAGTTTCTTCCTTGCTCTTTGCAGCAGCAAACTGCAATTTGCAAGAGGGTTTTGATAACATTTGGTGTTAATTGGACTTAAAAATGTTAATCACCCAAATCAATGTGATCTTAAAGACACATGTAAATTATCTCAGCATGTAAGGGAGCAAAAGCTCAGATTGCCTTGAACTTCTCAGGATATGGGTTTCCTCAAAGGTATCAGGGTGATTTTCTGTTCTTGATCTTTCTGGTGTGAAAATTAACAGAGCACTCATACACTATATTTAACATACATAGATAACAGTTTAAGATGTTGAAAATATAAAATACGTATTTTCTTACTAAAAATACAGCAAATTAGTTATGACTTCCAGCCACAGAGAATGTTCTCCTCCCTTCACTAATCTACAAAAGGGTGGACACTTCCTGGGATAGAAGCTGCCCTCCTCCATGGTATACAAGGCACATAATTCTGTACAGAACCACAGGATCATTATGCTGAAAAAGACTTTGAAAGCCACTGAGTCCAGGGGGCAGCCCAGCCCTGCCAAATCCCACTGACCCATGTCCCCAAGTGCCACATCCACATGTCCTAAATCCTTCCAGGGATGGGGGACTCCATCACTGCCAAGGCTGGACAGTCCTTTGCATGGAGAAATTCCTGCTGCTGTCCAAGCTGAGCCTCCCCTGGCCCAGCCTGAGGCCGTTCCCTCTCCTCCTGTCCCTGTTCCCTGGCAGCAGAGCCCGACCCCCCCTGAACCCCCTCCTGGCAGGGACTGTGCAGAGCCACAAGGTCCCCCCTGAGCCCCCTTTGCTCCAGGCTCAGCCCCTTTCCAGCTGCCTCAGCCCCTCCTGGGGCTCCAGCCCCTTCCCAGCTCCGTTCCCTACCCTGGATATGCTCCAGCCCCTCCAGGGCTCTCTGGCCAGGAGGGCCCAGAAGCTCCCTTAGGATTGGAGGTGAATAAACTTAACCACTACTGCCCCAGAAACAAGGCAGGGGAAATCATCAGTGTCAGAAGCATTTTGGGTTGACATTCCCAAGAGTGAGGATTCCAATCCTGCCTCACAATGAACTCTCCCCCTCGTAGCCACTTCCACCCAAATAGCACAATTCCACTGCAGAGCAAAACCAGGGCCTGTTTAGCTGCTGGTTCATTATAAAAGTTATGAAAATGAGATCAGAGGTTTTTCCTTTGCTTGAGAGAGCAGCGCAGTCCCCATTTCTCTGATCTTTGCACAGGTTTCCATTCTAAGGGGACTTTATCTGCTTTACCTATTGCTCTCAGCATGTCCAATTTCATTTCACTAGCCCTTAATCAATTTTCTCATTAAATAAATCATATAGCCCCATCACCTGGGAGCTACACGTGTATTTTTCCATAGTTTCCTATACTGTTTTTCACTTCCTATTTCACAACTGTGCTCAAAAGCCAACATTTATTTTCCTGTATTTCCCCACAACCCTTCTTACCTTAACTCCTTATTCCTGTGTCCAAATTCCATGTCCTGCTTTGAAGCCAGCCTCAAAAGGGACATTTATTTCCATCAGACACAATTGCCTGGCTCTAAAGCTGGAAAAACAAACGAACAAAACCCCCAAACAAACCCAACCACCCCAAAAAAGGGTATATTAAAAAATTAGGCTGGTTTGGATCTACCCAAGATGAGCCCAAAGTGTCTCCTCCTTCATTTATCCATTGAATTAATTGCTTCCCATGGAATTAATTAATTAATTCTTCCCCTCACAGACCTGCCAGAGCACAGAGCTTGACTTTTCCATCCTTATTGACACAGAAATACTTCACTTTTTATATTAATTTTGGCTTGGCTGAGGTTACAGAATTGGTCCCTTCTCTTTTAATCTTTGTGTGAGAGTTTCACATGATTTGGTCATCTCTGAACTGCTGTGTTCACTCCAGGCAGCAGGACAGGAGAAGGAAGAAAGACTTTAGGCTTGTAGAGCTAATAAAAATACAGCAAAGGTTCAAACTCACAATCACACAAACTCCAGAAATTCAGAAATAACATACAGTTCATTCCAGCAAGAAATCTTTCTTAAATTTAAGCGAGTGAGAGGAAAATATTGGAAAACATCAAGATTTCTTCAAGTTTCTTCATGTATCACTGAGTATCTTGGCAGATGAGCAAGTCTAGAAACCCTTTGAGATTCTGAATATCAGAGCAAGCTACAGCTTTTATAATAGAAAAACTAAATTATTTTACATTACAGATATATTTGAGATTCAATACTGTTAAAGATATTTCAAAATATTATAACTTAAACTCACTCCAAGTCTCCAATTGTGACCTTGACCTCAAATTCAGGACTTCTGCCCAATACCAAGCTGTGCTGGGCACTCCTGTTGTCCTTCCCAGGCTTACAGTTTCTCCACCCTCAGCACAGCACAGACAAACTGGAATAAAAGATCTGTTTATCCAGACTTTCTCATCTTACACCCAGCTTGTTAAACCAAATTTAGATTAACTAGCAATGTTTTTACTGCAAAGAAGGTGATCTCTGTGCCACTTCAGGGATCCGATAAAAACAAGGCCACATTATAAATCAGATTACTGGGTCCAACACACATTATTAATTTTGACATAATCAGCTACAGCTCACATCTATTGATCCCAGGACACTCAAATCCATATGAAGGCAGTGCTGTAAAATAATGGGAATCAAATGATACCATCTGTAACAGAGGGTGAAGGAAAAAGAAAAAGAGAGAAAAAAAAGAAGACTTCAATGTGTCAACCAGACTGCATATGGGGCACATGAAAAATCAAGCATATGCTGCACAGGCAGAGATATTTTTGTGACTTTAGCCATTATGAGAAATAGTTTAAGAAAATAAAACTGGTGTTTTGAAGATCTTTGTATCGAAGACAACGTGCCCACATGCAGGAAGCAAAGGAACAGGCTGCCTGCTAATAAAAGCTTGAATTTTATCATTGAGCAAAAAGCCCAAGAGCTGTTAAAATGATGCAGCCCTTCCACGACCCCACAGGGCATCCCCAGATTTCATGTGGGAGCCTGACCTAATGTACTGTACAGTTATGCCAGGTTTAAATAAAGTTGCCTCCTCTCTTTGTAGTGGAAAAGCCAAGGGAAGGAACCTTGCACACAAACCAAGGGCTTCTGAGGACACCACGAGAGGGAGAGAGGAGCCTTTGCTTTGTCACAGCCTAAGAAACTCCCCCTGTGTGTGCACTGGTGTCCTCTACCTGTTGCACCCCAACAGGCAAAACACCTGCCAGGAGAATATTAGGTTTGATTTGTTGGTGAGAAGGGTTTGGTTTAAGGGATTAAACAGCATTTTCATTTTGCAGAGCCCCAGGGTGGGTGAGGCTGGAGGGGCCCCAGGGGCTCCTGTGGTGGCAGCTCCCTGCTCCAGCAGGGCCATCCCAGAGCACAGGGCACAGCAGGGAGTGCACAGGGCTCTGCAATGTCCCCAGGGAGGAGCCTGCACAGCCTCTGGGCACAATCTGCTCAGGGCTGCCACTGCCCAGGGCAGAAGTTGTGCCTCCTGTGCAGGGGGAGCTCCCTGGGCTCAGTCCCATCTACTTCTAATGCAGACCTGAGTGAGCAGGATAAAGTACCCTAAAAAAACCCAAACAAACCCACAAAAGTAACCAAAAAAACCCAACTGCCTAAAGAAGAGGCTGAAAAAATATTTTTAAAAACCCTTTAAAGATATCAGTTCTCTGCCCTGTGTAATTATTTCTTATTTTTCTTCTCTTCTGCACCCTTCCTCCTCTATAAACACTCAATTGCAAGGCTCATCTTAAAGAGCTGCCTGCTGTAGGCAATATGAGCATTACAAGGAATGCATTGGCCCTGGATGCAGCAATAGCTACAGAAACACAACTTCAGGAACACAAATTTAGGAATCACTCATCTCGAAACACTGGCAATCACCACACTGTACCCAGAAGCATCAAGCTATTACAAATTTAGCCACTCTGACAAAGATATAGAAAACCAGAAAACAGATAAAGTGAGACAAACAAAGGCAATGAGGCAGTGCAGGAGGGTCTGGCATTTATCATTTGCATTCTGCTGCTTTTATTGGAGGGCCTGGCCTGCTACTGCACCTCTAAACCCATTTATAAAAACAAACCCACATCATTTTATACCATTTCCATTCTTGCTTTATTTCCTGAATGTTCTCCTCTGTCCCTTTAGCTCTCAGGACACTTTATCAGGCATCCAGTGTCCATCCAGCTGTGGGTGCCCCTGGATCCCTGGTAGTGCCCAAGGCTAGGTTGGACATTGGGGCTTGGAGCAGCCTGGCACAGTGGAAGGTGTCCCTGCTATGGCAGGGGTGGCACTGGATGGGCTTGAAGGTCCCTTCCCACCCAGACCACTCTGGGGTTCTGTGGTCTGCACCATTTAGGTGTTTATCCTTTTGTTTATTATTTTGTGGGCTGACCCCACATTTGGAGCCTCCCCACCCTGTACTTGCTCTGCATGAGCAAAGAGAGTTCAAAGTCTGCCAAGACAAAGGGAAAAGATGAGTGAATTCCCCTCTGCTGGTGTAGAACATCCCTGCCACAGCAAGGATCAGCTGTATTTTATTTGCATTGCCAGGCAGAATGTTTACTGGGAACAGAGGCAGGGGAAGGAATATCCTGCCAGTGATACAAGAAAACAGCGATTTCTATTTTACTATTCCATTTCTATCTAATGAATATTCACCCCCAGAGGTTATATGATAGTTGGGTGAGTTTTCTTTTAGGGAAAAATCAAATCAAAAGACAATCCTGCAACCGTAAATACATTCCCACTGAGAACTGCATTCACCTTGCAATGCTCAGGAGAAAGCATCTCGTTTGTTCAATTAATCTGACCTTTATCAAGAGTTTGTGCAGACAAAACACTCCCAGGGAACGAGGCACAGGGAGTCAGAGTGAGCAGCACTGGGGAGCTGAGCAGTGCTGCACAAAGGGGAGTTTCAAGGCTGTCCCTGCACACTCTGCAGAGCTGCTGCTGCTGATTTGCAGGGGGTGCACAGCTCTTGGCCCCACAATCCTCCCAAAGGCAATGGAGATGGCTCCAAGTGCCAAGGAGAAGTGCTGAGGAAGCCTCCCTGCGTGCCCAAAGCCACATCTCTCTCTGCAGAACACACTTAAACCTCAGCACCAATTTTTAAATTGCCACTGAATGACCTCAGACTCCAAAATACCCCAGAGCAAAGCCTGGTGTCACTGACACAGCACAGCCCTGGCGGGGGAACCAGGCTCAGAATTGTCTGAAAATCAGCAGAAACTCTCTCAGAAACCCTCCCTGGGGCTACAGGGGCTGGAATGCCAACATTGGGGTGGTTTTATCCCTCCTAAAAACAAAAAGGAGGGGGAAAGGTAAGGGATGAGTCTGAAGGCTGATGGCTTTCACAAGAACAAAACTGGAGGGTACTGGGCTGAGAGGGGTGAAAATGAGAGGGAGGGAGGGAGGGAGGGAGGGAGGGAGGAGGAAGGAAGGAAGGAAGGAAGGAAGGAAGGAAGGAAGGAAGGAAGGAGGAGGAAAGAAGGAAGGAAGGAAGGAAGGAAGGAAGGAAGGAAGGAAGGAAGGAAGGAAGGAAGGAAGGAAGGAAGGAAGGAAGGAAGGAAGGAAGGAAGGAAGGAAGGAAGGAAGGAAGGAAGGAAGGAAGGAAGGAAGGAAGGATTAGTGGGCCATCATGGATTCAGAATTTCCTGAAGCTGGAATCCAGCCCAAGGTGTGTCCTGAGAGCCACTGATTGCTCTGCAAATAGAGGGACCAGTCCTGAGGAAAGAAAAGGGCTGGATGCTGATTCTCCTTTAAGTGACCCAACCCTGTGCTAACTTGGAGCTCCAGGTTATTTTTTATTCAAGTGTTTTCAAGCCATCCTTCCTCTCCCCCAGCACCAACACGATGCATTTTGCTCTGGTCTGTGGATGTGCAGCACCACAGACATTCCACCTCAGCCACCAAAATATTCCCCTTCCTTCTGAACACCCTCTTTTAGTCCAAAAATGCCTTAAAGCCCCAAGTGTGACTTTTGTATAAACCCACCTGTCCAATAGTAAAGACAAAAATGTTCACTTTAATTAGGCAGCTTTCCTTTTGGGCCATTTTCTTAAAAAGAGAATCACTTTCAGTCATTCTTTACTGCTTTAGGAATATCAGTTTTCAGTACAAACCCCTTTTTGAAATATTATGAGTACACAAAGTCTGCTCACACCCAGTGAGGTGCAGACTCTGGAGTAACACACCTTCCTTCCTCTTCTGGGCTGAAATTATCACTCTGAAAGCCAATTTCAAAAAGTGACACTGGAAAATGAGAAATTCCAATAGAAATTCAGATCTTTTTTTTTCTTTTCCCTTCATTAATTCCTGGCTGCAGCCTGTGTAACTGATTGCAAAAAGAGAAAGCTGCTAGAGGAGCAGGCATGCACTGGAATCAGGTGCCTGCATCTGAGAGAAAGCTATTAAGCAACAGGTCATGCTGCCTGCTTTTTGGGAGTTTATTGCCTTCCATTCAATCTTACATTAAATTTACTTTACCATAAATTGAGACTCCGGGATTCTGCAGGATCAGCCCCCAGCAGCAAGTGGATAAAAGCAAATGTGCAAATGCTGGCAGGGCCAGAGTTGCCAAGCCTGCTTGGCTAGAGAGCCTAAATTGACTCACAAGTACTGCTACTCCCAGCCAAAAATAAGCGTGGATTGCTTTACATTCCGCTCTCTCCATTTCTCACAGGCATTTACATTTATATCAACACATAATGAGTAGAGGAAACACAAAGGCATTTGAACAGAATCTTCTTTAAGCTTGTCAAAAACGCCTTTTGCTTCCTTTCCCCCCACATTAACATTAATTGGAGCTGGGCAAAACTCCTGGCATTAATGGCAATAAAAGCAGAGCTGGTACATTAGATTTAATTAGCATCTAAACTAAAGATCCTGCACCCCCTGGGCTATTTCCACCCGGGAAACCCTTCCTCTCCAAGCAGCTGGGATGTGGCACAGGGCAGCTCTTCCACATCCACAGCAGTAAATTCCACCCAGAGGGGCAAGGAGCAGGTAAGGAGGTCACACCAAGCCCAACTGGGACAGCGAGGCAAGCACGGCCCTCCTTGTGATTTTATTCCCTGTGAATAAAATCAAAACATTCTTCAGAGATAATTGGAATCATGTTTACTGCATGGCTTCATAAATGGGAGATGTGGAGCTGCACAGACACCGCTCAATCCCAGCAATATCATCAGAAATCAAAAGACCAGCAGCTTGAAAGCCTCTGATGCTTTTTAGAATAACCCAAAGACTTATTCACAGCATTTGTTTTTTTTCTGCCTTCCTTTATTTTTCTGCCTTGCAAGATGTGTGTTGCCATCTATATTTAACAGCAAATGTAAAAGACAGTCTCGTAGATCAGAAAAATGAAAGTTTCTTCTTGTTCCTCTGTTCCCTTCAGCTCACTCTGGTACCTCCACCCCCTCCCTGGCTCTTGTTTTCCCCATCTCCATGCTGTTTCCTTTATCCTCCCTTCCTCAGTCCCCACAGCTCCCTGTTGTTCCTCTTTCACTTCCACCTTGTCTCGTTCCAGCCCTTGTGTTCTGATCTCCTATTTTCAAAAATACCAGACAAGAAGGTAACAGAAAAAGAAAAAAAAAGAATCAAAAGCTCTTGGCAAAGCTGCTGTTCTGTAAATGACCTTACTGGACATTGTGCTACTTTTATTTTAAGAATTTTTTTAGGACAAATCCAAGCAGTTCTCCTTTTTCTTCTAACGTGAAGGTTTTTTTTACCCTATAAAAAGTCCAAGTTACAAAGCATTATTAACCTTTTCCAAGGAATATGGACATTTGTAGCTCTGCTGATGGAAGAAGATTGGTTAATTCAAAATAACACCTTGTATCAGTGATTCATAACCTCTCCAGTGCACTCTGCCTGTTAGTCACATCCTTTATTTATATCTGGAATTACAGGGCTGATTTTGACTCTGGGCCAAATCCAAACTGATTTTCCCAGGTCACAGGTCAGGACAGAGCTCAGGCAAATAATCCCTTTAAGCATGGTTCTGGTTCCTTATGAAAATCTTGGGTCTGGGGCTCCCTTGGTAAGAAAAGAGGACAAAGCCCCCCATCATAAAGGGTCTGAAATGGATGCAGAACTCATGGATGTCAGCTCTCAGGTAAGGGAATTGTCCACTTGCACATCCAAATGCCCAATTTGTGCATGCAGTCATGGCAACTGGAGAGCAGCCCCACCTGGAAAAGCTGCTTTAGCTTCTGCTGCACCTACAGCACATCTTCGATAGCACATCTGAGTATCAAGTTTAAATGATTCTTTTTCAAGGGTGTTTAAAGGTGTTTTTAAATGGTTGTTTCCAGGGACAGAAGCATTGTCATTGTCACTGAGTAGCATCACACAAGTGTCAACCTCCACAGCCCCACTAAATACCTGTGATCTAAGAAAAACTGCATTTCCTATTCATTTTTGAGTACCCCAAATAATGGTGGTCAAGTCAGGCAAGAGGAGAGATAACAGAAACTCTGCTCATAAAAAAGTCTAAATATCCACAAACACAGAGGAAAAATCTGAATATTCTGACCTGAGGTTTTTAGAGAGCCTGTGCATGCTGTAGTGTGTATGGAATTGGGATTGTTCAGCTGCACAGGAGAAGCTTTGGGCTGGGCTCAGGGTGGCCTTGCAGGGCCTGAAGGAGCTGCAGGAAAGATGGAGAGAGACAATTGCCAAGGGCTGCAGGGCCAGGAGGCAGGGAATGGCTGCCAGTGGCAGAGGGCAGGCTCAGATGGGAGATTGGGCAGGAATTGTTCCCTGGCAGGGTGGGCAGGCCCTGGCACAGGGTGCCCAGAGAAGCTGGGGCTGCCCCTGGATCCCTGGCAGTGCCCAAGGATGTCCAGGTTGGACATTGGGGCTTGGAGCAGCCTGGCACAGTGGGAGGTGTCCCTGCCCATGGCAGGGGTGGGGCTGGATGGGTTTTAAGGTCCCTCCCAACCCAAACCATCCTGTGATTCTCTGACATGGTATATACATCAAAATTTTAAAAGGTACTAAACAGAAATAAGCATCAAAACACACTCAGAGTATTTTTAAATGGACAGTGAAGCTTTCTTAGGTGTATTGTAAAGAACGAGGTTTTGGGCTGCCTTTTCTTCACCCTCCTGAAGCAAAGGTTGCTTTTTCCTGGGAGGGGCTGTGGGGGCAGAGTCTGTCAGGGATCATGTCCAGCTGCAGGACTGGCACTGCTCACTGCAGCCCCTGGTGTCCTGTCAGCTCCCTCTGACAGCTGATGGCTGTGATGAGGATGAGCTGTGACACTGTCAGAAAGCAGGGACTGGAGTTTGCACAGGCTTCTGCCACTCCTGGAGACTGATAAGATTAAAACTGTTGTGGTTTTGTTGTGATGGGGGCTCATAGCAGAGCACTGCTCTGGCTCCAGGGCAGGGCTGTGTGAGCCTGGGCACAGCTGGGAGGGAGAGGAGGGGGTGCTGAGTACAGACACTGCTTTCCTACCCCTCTCAGGGGCACTGAGAGCTCGAGTTATTGTGAATTCACTATTCTTAAAGCATGGTGTTACAGCTTTGTGCTGTCCAGTGACATTTCAGAGCAGCCAGGGGAATGGGGCGAGCAGATAAGGAAAAGCATGGTTAATACAAAGCATAAATAAATGAGGGTGTGTATTACCCTAAGGGATCCCAGCAGGAGAACATCTGAGCATCACAGAGAGGGAAGAGCCTACAGAGAGCCTGCAGTCAGTGCCAGCCTCAGCACAAATGCCACTCAGCCACAGAAGTGTCTGTGCTGCTCCTGGACATGCTGTGGGACCAGCCCAGTGATCCCTGCCTGCATTCCCAGTGCTGGCACAGCCGATCCATCCCTGTGGCACATCCCATCACACAGCCAGGGAATGGGGAAAGGGCAGCACTGCCTGAGCTCTGCTTCACCTCTCACTAACAGTTATTCTTATTTGTCCCCGAAGAATCACATCCAAAACCTTGTGAAACCACCACAAGGACTCCAGAGAGGCCAACAAGTCTTTGAATCAATTTGTGATTAAAGCTACAGCAAAGTGTGGGGCCAGGTTCCCTGGCTCAGGAGGACTCAGGGCTGGTTCCTGCTGTGTAATGTTTGCCATTCCTTTGGTTCATGGTATGATCTTCCCCTTTGCTTTCATGGTATGATCTTTCCCTGACTTATCTTCTTCAAAATGGAAAGAAATACAGGGCTGGAAAGGATTTCCTGAGTAACCAAGTGTAATCTCCTGCCACCCACAGGAACAATAACATAGAAACCTTTCAATTCCCATTCAGTTCTTCAGGGTAGGGACTGGCCCTTCTTCTGAGGACCACTCTGAAACTCAAAAATGCACACAAATGCCAAAAAAGCCAGAGCTGATTAAAGAAATAAGGGGGAGATAAGTAATGCAGATGGGCTGCCCACCCCAAACACATTCTGCTCTATGCTTCTTGCTTATCTTCAAATCTCTTATCTCTGTCTCAGTTGCTAATGGCCTGGAACACAAAACCCTCACGTTCAGGCTCTGAGACAAGCAGCAATCCTACAGAGAGAATTAGCAGTCTGTCCACAGCCCCTCCCCTGGCACTGCCCGTGGCAGGGCTGCAGGTTTGTGGGTGTTTCTGTTGTTCCAGGTGGCCCTGACCCAGGGGGGAGCAGCTCCTGGAGGGAAGGAGGATCAAGGGCTGACCTGAGCAAAGCACGGAGCCCAACAGCACAGGGGACTGGCTGAAGCTTCCTCTGGCCCTTGGGGATGGTAATTAGCTCAGAAGCTTTATTGCACAGCTCAGCCACTAGAGCAGGGTGCTGGTGGCAGGCTGGGGAAATGCCAGCTCTCTCCAGAAGCCAAAGCAAGGAGAGGATAAAAACCGGGGCTGCTCTCACTACCAGCAATGGTGCTGCTGCTTGCAGCTGAGATATACGGGTTTGTTCCTACTTCTCTCACGTTCTCCTGCTCCTAATGATTCATGACAGGGGATTTTGTGTTGGCATGAAACTGCTCACTGTGACAGGGGATGTTCTAGATGTGACAACCCCTAACTCAGGACCATTCCCGTGTCATTTCTTTGCACAGCTGACAGAAATCTTTTTTTCCTGGTTATTTATTTATTTACCAACTCCCAATACTACATCAGTGCCCAAGAAAACCAGCTCTCCACTGAATCCATACAGGTACATTTTTGCCTTGACAAATGGCCTGCAGTTGTTAGAAAAGCACGTGGGTTTTTAAAGAATTGAGAAACGAGCTCTGCTTAAGTGCAGTAAAACCCCCAGATTTCTCTGTGTTGATTTTTGCCTCTTTAGTGTCTATTCAGAGAACATCCTCAATGCCACGCCACGCTCTGCAGACGTGATATATGATTACACAGCTGTAACTAAGAAATGATGTATGAAATAAAAATCCCTCAGCAGTGCAGGGTTGGGAATACAGAGGCTGCAAGCACCAGGAGCTGCTGCTGTGGCACTTGGAAATGAGGCAGCAATCAGGGCACTGCAGGATCCAAACACCACTGGACTAAAAACCTTCCAGGACGTACAAATGCCCTCTTTAAGGTGCTTTATGCATTGTGAGATAAGGCTACAGCAGTGAGTCCTTCCCAAAGGATTTCTCTGTGCAGCCTGGGAAGGTGGGATGCTCAGTGCCTGCTCCCAGCCCTGTAAAGGGCCCAGAGCTGGAGGCTCTGCCAGCAGAGCTCCCAGGGCAAGCCCAACCCTCTGGATTGTACTGGCATTTTTGGCCCATTGGACTGTATTGGTACTCTTGCCCTGCTGGATTGTACTGTTTCCCCCTCTGGACTGCACTAGTATTTCCCCCCCTCTGGATTGTACTGGCATTTTTGCCCCTCTGCCTTGTGCTGTCATGTTTTCCTCTCTGGTTTGTACTGGTATTTTTGCCCCTCTGGACTGTACTGGCATTTTTTCTCCCTCTGGATTGTACTGGCATTTTTGGCCCTCTGGATTGAAGTGCTATTTTTGGCCCATTGGACTGTATTGGTATTCTTGCCCTGCTGGATTGTACTGGCAATTTCTGGCCCTCTGGATTGAGCTGGCATTTTCCCCCCCTCTGGACTGTACTGGTATTTTTGCCCCTCTGAATTGTACTGATATTCCCCCCCTTTGCCTTGTACTTTGCCTTGTTTTCTCCTCTGGATTGTACTGGTATTTTTTCCCCTCTGCCTTGTACTGTCATGTTTTCCTCTCTGGTTTGTACTGGTATTTTTGCCCCTCTGGACTGTACTGGCATTTTTGCCCATTTGCAGCAGTAACCAGATTGGTGACACTGCTTTACACACCTCTAGAAAAAGCCTAAAATATGGTGCAATAACAAATTAATGTCACTGGGACTGCCATCATGTTTCTAACTTCAGCTATCACGAAATAAAAAGGGGACAAAAGACCCCCAACCCCTCCCAGCCCCCATCTTCCCAAAGACTGAACACAACCCAGCAGAGCAGAGCCTGCTCTTTAAGCAGCAAAATGACAGCTTGAACAGCATCCAGCTTCTTTCTCCCAACAACAGCAAAGAAAACATTGAGCTTCGAATATTTTTCATCAGGCTTTACTTGGAGTAATCAGATGAGACGTAATTGAAGCTGCCTGTGGAAGTTTGGATTTCCTTGACAAGTTCCCTCAAAGTTGCTCTTCTGAGACTCATAGACCTTCTCCTGCACTGTCAGCAAAACACTGCCCAGACCCTGCTGGTAAAATTTACCTTCCTTTGCATCATCTCTGTGCTTCTTTTAACAAATGCAGCAGCAATTTCTGCCTTCAGCTTTGGTTTTTACATTTCTTTCTGCAGAGGAGGCTTCTCCTTGCCTCTGTACACAGATAACACCTGTGGATGTGGTGGAAAACTTTCATTTGTGGGAAACAAGCTGATCTTCCTGCCCCTGCCCTCCCACACACCCCAAATGCCAAAGCCTTGCCCTTTTGGTGAGCCAGCAGCTCCTGGACCTGTCCCACCAGCCCTGGGAGGTGGCACACAGATTTGAGGTGGCTCAGGAAGGTCCAGGTGAGGAGCAGGGTCAGGGATGTCTCAGGCCAGGGGCTGTGTGGGGCAGGGAAGGACTGGCAGTGCCCCAAAGGCTACAACAGGGAGTGTTCTCCATGGCAGCAAAGGACAAAAATGCTAAAAACAGGCATTTCCTAACACAAACAGGCTTTAATCTTGATTTTCATTTTCTATCAGCAATTTTTAATGGATGCAATTCTAAAGTATAAACAAACATCGTCATTATCAGGAATGCTTGCTGTACAGACAAGAAATTCCTTTTTCCCTAAGTGGAGCTGGAAGGGGATAAGGAAATCCACAGTGCTGCTGCACAGCCTTTATGTGCTGGTGGAAACAGCTGGAGGTTCAGCTGTGATTAAAAACACCAAACTTCATCAACAGCTGCTTTTATCAGTGAAAAGTGTGTGATTGTTCACCAAAACACTGGCACCAGCAGCCAGCCCTGCAGAGGACCCTGAAAAAGGGTGGAATGAGGGCCCAAATCCGTGGATTTTAAACCAGATCCTCTAATAACCAGTTGTGCACTGAGCCCCGTGCCAATGCCTCTCCCATTCGTGCTGGAGGAGCAGAGCTCAGGGTGTGATTCCTGTCCCCAGGAGGGGCTGCAGCAGCTCTAGGGGCACTGCAGCTCTCAGATGGCATCAGGGACTGCACTGGCAGCACTGCTGCTGTCAATCCTTTCATGGGAGCTTCTCAGGATGCTGCTCATGACCAAAGCAAGGTGTGTGCAGACTGGGAGCAGCACAGAGCCAAGGAATTCCCCGTGTGAGCTCTGCCCTCCTGGCCCTGATGCTCCCCCCAGATCACAGAGGGCAGAGAAAACTGCCAGGTACTTCAGGAGGCCACTGCAGACTTGAACATGTGCCAACTTTTTCTGCCTGCAGACTGGCAGGGGAAAGAAACCCACACAATTTTAGAGCTTTTGTCTTTTGCTAATGGCACTCTCTGAGCTCTCATGTAGCTCAGAAACGGCCCTGATTCCCTCTGCTTTCTTCATAAAAGATCTATTAATTCAAAATCAAAGTAGACAATTCTAATTCTGTGTGTGATATGAAGGGAGTTTGGCTAAACCTTTTCTTTACAGAGAAACCTCTGGTCTCTTTTTATTCTCATGCCTCAGTAGCTGCAAGTCCTCTTGGCTATTCTCTTTCAGCTTCTGTGAAAGGTTTATATCTTCTTTCTCTGAACTCCACCTGAATTCCTCACATGCCCTTGCTCTCCCTGTAAAGCACAGACCGTGCAGTGGCACCATGTGGAATACATTTCTAATTTTGTCTTCAGATGAATGCTGCTAAGCTGATGAGAACTTCTTAGACACCAGCAGCTTCCACTGACGTCAACTGCGATTGCAAGTTTGCAGTCAATTTAGTCCAGTGCAACTAAAGGCACCCCTGGGCCACTGATCTCTGATCTTCCTCCTCCCTCACCATCTTCCCTCTGGAATTACACAGTTTTAGGGCACACAAGCTCCACACGCTGACACCACTCACGTGTTCATCAGCAAATTTGGGGGTTTAAACCCTTGTCCACTGCGAATTATCATGGTAAATGATAAACATTGCTAAAAGACTGGTCAGTGTTGTTTAATTATTTTAATATCAATCAGAATTAGCCTTTGGATTGGGATGAGCTGTGGAATAACAGCCATCAATTAAGCTCAGGAAGCTTTTCCCCAGTGCTGCTGTTGCATCCCAATTCCCAGAATCCCTAAGGCAGCACCTGCACAGGTGCTGATGGAGCCAGGGAACAGAGAGCAGCTCAGCAGCCTGAGGGAACACCAAAACCCCACCCAGGGATGGGCGCCTGTGCTTTGGGACAGCAGCTTGGGCTGTGGAACATCCAAAACTGCAATCCCATTTCCATATTACCAGCATGTACACGACTGAAGAGCCCCAAAGGAAACAACCCATTAAAATCAAGGGAAGGATCGAGGATTTGGTGCAGGAAATTTTGAGCTTTCAATTCCCTGAGAAAACTGTGCAATGCTCAATACATGGGCTGCATAAAGAAGCACAGAGGGCCCTCACAATCCACAAATTGTACAGCAAATATGATGCCCCCAAGAGGAGAAGGAAAATGATAACTCACAGGGAGGTTCCAACAGAAAGAAAATATAATAAAATATAACAAAATAAAAATTAAAAAAATAAAATAAAAATAAAATAAAATAAAATAAAATAAAATAAAATAAAATAAAATAAAATAAAAATAAAATAAAAATAAAATAAAATAAAATAAAAATAAAAATAAAACAAAAAATAAAATAAAATAAAATAAAATAAAATAAAATAAAATAAAATAAAATAAAATATATTTCTTATCCCAGCTGTGCATGGGGTCTGGAGCAGGGCTCTGGGAGTGGGGACCAGGGTCAGCCTCAGAGAGGAAACCCCAAAGTGGTGACAGGAGCTGAGGCTCCAGGTCTCTCCCTGTGTCCATTCCAGCTGGCAGAGGGTTCCATGTTTCACCTGAGTCAGGTGAAACACTGTTATTTCTGCAAACATGCCATGCTGAGATAAGGTTCCATGCAGCACCACATCAAAATTCAGATTGGGAAAAATTCAGAGTGTTGGGAAGAGCCTTTATTGAGGTAACTGTTTATTAAGCTGTGGAGGATTTGAAATTGCAAATTCCTAAAGAAAGGGAGGCAGAGGGAGAGCTGTGTTACGTTCCCTTTAATCATGGGATTTGCACAACATCACTACAGTTATGATCTAAATAAAGTTTCTGGAGTCATCAGGATATTATACTGTAGCTGCTTCATTTAATCTAATGGTTTCCATTTAGGTAATTTTCATGCATTTTAATGTATTTAATGATCACCTTCCCTTGACTGATTTACAATCTCTGAAACTATATTGTACTTTATCTGCAAGATTTGGGATTCCAGACAATGATATGCAGAGAAGGACCTGGAAAGTTTAGTGAAGATGCTACTTTGCATTTTAAATTCCCATTAATCATGCTATTTTACTAATGTAGAAGAGCCTGAATATAATTTCAACCTGTAGAAAAACAATACTCGAGAGACTTCTGAAGAATGAACTTGACCTAGATTTTGGATTATTTCACTCTAACAGAAACTGGTAACATTCCAGACACTGACAGCACGGGAAAAGGAGCAGGAATCCCAATTCTATATTTGATATTTGACAAACACAACCCCTTGCTCAGCTCCCCCACAGGCTGAAGAGAAGCCTGCTCTGCGAGCGTGCCTTTGGGGTGGCTGGAGGGGGCAGCACGTTCCAGGTGTGCCAAGAAGCAGCACGTGGGTGATGCTGGCACTGGCAGCACAAACACATCCCTACCCCACAGAGGATCCCTCGGGAGGCTCAGTGAGGAGCAGGAGCACTGGGGGACACAGGGTCCTGCATCCCCCTGACCCAGCAGGGATCCTCCAGCACAGCTCCCAGAGCTGCTCCCACTCTGGCACACGCCAAAGGAGGCAGCAGCACTGCACCACGCACTTCAATTAAAATGCAGAGCCGCTCCAACTGCATGTGCAAATGAGGTGATTATGGATGCAAACGACTAATTACATTCACCTGCTTGTGCGGTGCCCCAGTTGCTGGCGGGCAGGGGGAAGGATGGAGCGTGCAAATGAGACTCGCAGCTGGAGGCAGCCCTTACACGAGGCCTCGGGGTGAGGATTCCAAGGGCTTGGGAGTTACGGCTTTGTTTTGTACTGTGAAATACAACCGTGCCTTTGAATATGATGTCATTTCCCAGGCATTGGGAAAAAGAAGTAGTGCAGCAATCTGAAGGATGTGAGCAAGTAGTGGATACACATTTCATGCACACGCTTCAGGAAAGGGAAAAAAATTAGCTGGAATTATGAATGGGGGAAAGGGAGAAAACAGCACCAAATTTTAATGTCTGGATAGATTTAGCTAGTAGCACATAATGAGATTGTGAAATTCACACTATAAAATGTGCGATAATTAGAAAACTCAAAATGTCTTGGAGAAGTTTTACAGTCCAAATAACTCTACCAGTCTCTAGTTCACTGTGGGACTATAGATCTGAACAAGAGAGAACTCAGATCCCAACTGCTCCTCCCCTGTGGAGCCAGGCTGGGAGAGCTGGGGCTGCTCAGCCTGGAGAGGAGAAGGTTGTGTGGAGAGCCCAGAGCTCCTGCCAGGGGCTGCAGGGAACCAGAGAGGGACATTTCCTCAGGGACAGGACAAAGAGTAATTTAGATTAGCAGGAATTGCTCCCTGGCAGGGTGGGCAGGCCCTGGCACAGGGTGCCCAGAGAAGCTGGGGCTGCCCCTGGATCCCTGGCAGTGCCCAAGGATGTCCAGGTTGGACATTGGGGCTTGGAGCAGCCTGGGACAGTGGGAGGTGTCCCTGCCATGGCAGGGGTGGCACTGGATGGGCTTTAAGGTCCCTTCCAACCCTTAACATTCTATGCCTCTATGATTTATGGGACCAAGAGTATTAAAAAAAGAGTTGTCTGTCATATGTGTAACAAATGTGTGGTCAAAGGTTTTCTGGTTTGGTTTTTGTTGTTTTGGTTCTTTGTGGGTTTTTTACCTTTTTTTCCATCTTCTTTTCTTTCTTTTCTTCCTTTTTTTGTTGTTTCTTTGGGGAGAGTTTCAGATTTTTTTGGTTGGGCTTTTTTGCTTTTTTGTGGTTTTTTTTTTTTGGTTTTTGGGATTTTTTTGGATAGGGTTGTTGGTTTGGGGGTTTTTTGGCAGGTTGTGCACTAGAACTTAAACGCAGGTTATGCTTTTAGATTTATGAAAAGGACACTGGATTTAGCAGGAACCGAAACCATTTTAAAACTTTGAATTCAAGGAGAAAGTCTTTCTAGGTGGTGTCTCAGCTGCTTGTTCAGACATTGCAGCAATTTCTACAAATTCCTCTCTTTTTTCTTAACCTCTCAGGATTTATAGCCCCGGTATGAGAAGCTTTGGTTATTTTAAGTCCAGCTCATCATTCAGCATATGTGTGCCACGAATATTTACAGCACTCCAAGAATAAAAACAAAACCAGTTCAAGGCACGAACAAAGTTCACAGCGAGGTTTTTGATTGTAACTGGAATTACCCAACCTGGGCTGTTTCTGGACTATCAGTAATAAAACAGCTTCCTTGTTGAAACAACAGAAGTGTTTCTGTTTTCTTCCAGTTCCAGATGACATCCAGCCTCTGACAGCAACAGTAGCTACAACACATCCATGTTTTGATCTAATGTCATTCAGATCAGGGACTTCAAATGAGTGAAAAGTGGTTTATGTTTTTCCTTAGTCCAAAGCCTGGCACCAAGCTGGGCCAGGGGAGGCTCAGCTTGGACAGCAGCAGGAATTTCTCCATGCAAAGGGAGCTCAGGCCTTGGCAGGGGCTGCCCAGGGAGCTTTGGAGTGCCCATGGCTGGAGGTGTCCCAGGAAGGGCTGGAGGTGGCACTCAGAGCTCTGGGCTGGGGACAAGGTGGGGACAGGGCACAGCTGGGACTCCATGGGCTGGGAGGGCTTTTCCAGCCTCAGGGATCCTGGGATTCCCTGCTCAGCACAAGGAGCTCACCAGGAGTCAGATTCTCCTGCTGTCACCTCCAGCAGGCTCCCAACAGGAAAATCAATTAAAGGACAGCACAGGGAACACCCTCAGACACCTGAAGTGGCAGAGAGGGAGAGCAGAGAGGGCAGAGACTGCTGGGAGCTGAACACGGCCCTGGAACAGCTGGCAGCAGTGCCACTGTGCCACATCCCAGTGACAGGACAGCTGCAGTGCCACTGTCCCTGTGTGCCACAGCCCAGTGACAGGGCAGCAGTGCCACTGTGCCACATCCCAGTGACAGGGCAGCAGTGCCACTGTCCCTGTGTGCCACACCCCAGTGACAGGGCAGCAGTGCCACTGTCCCTCTGTGCCACAGCCCAGTGACAGGGCAGCAGTGCCACTGTCCCTGTGTGCCACACCCCAGTGACAGGGCAGCAGTGCCACTGTCCCTGTGTGCCACAGCCCAGTGACAGGGCAGCAGTGCCACTGTCCCTGTGTGCCACAGCCCAGTGATAGGGCAGCAGTGCCACTGTCCCTGTGTGCCACAGCCCAGTGATAGGGCAGCAGTGCCACTGTCCCTGTGTGCCACAGCCCAGTGACAGGGCAGCAGTGCCACTGTCCCTCTGTGCCACATCCCAGTGATGAGGCAGCAGTGCCACTGTCCCTGTGTGCCACATCCCAGTGATGAGGCAGCAGTGCCACTGTGCCACACCCCAGTGACAGGACAGCTGCAGTGCCACTGTCCCTCTGTGCCACAGCCCAGTGACAGGGCAGCAGTGCCACTGTCCCTCTGTGCCACAGCCCAGTGACAGGGCAGCAGCAGTCAGGGACAGGGCACCACAGCTCCCTGCTCTGAGCTATCTGCAGTGAAATAAAATCCCAGCTCATCTCACAAGGAGCTTTTATAATTCCTTTCCTGCCAGGAGATTTTTATTCATGTATTCGCTTTTAAAACTTTGTAAACACAACCAAAATGGATTTGATTTATTTTTATTTTCCCTGTGATATGACATAACATTGATAAGATAATGCTGGGTGATGAGTTCTTTGGTAAGCCCACCTATTGGTAAATTAGTGACAGAATCAGATACAACACCTTGGGTGAAAACAAGTTTAATTCTTCAGTAAATAATTCAACTCGCTATTACTCACAGAACTGGTTAGATTGAAAAATTTAGTTTGTCACCAGAACAGATTTATTCTGAGTTTATGAATTCCTAACAAGGCTGCTTTTCATAATGATGAATGATAATTATCTTTTTGAAGTCTAATCATTTACCTGAGTATTTCCTATCTGTGAGATACCATGGAGAAGTGAGAACCCTTCTTGCAGGGAAGGTCTCCCAACTGACTGCAGCAGACACAGCAATTCATCTTGGAAATACTAAAATCATTTTAAAGCACACTCAGAGGTGTTAAACAGGATGGACAAGATCCCTTCATAACCTGAGTCCTACCAAAGAGTAATGATTAGAGCAGGAAAGAGGGGAAACCACACGAGCTCTGCTCTGGGCCAGGGACAGCACCCAGGGAAGGCTGGAGCTGGGCAGGGCAGGCTCAGCTTGGAGATCAGGGCAAGGTTCTGCTTCCCCCAGAGGGTGCTGGGCACTGCCCAGGCTCAGCTTGGAGATCAGGGCAAGGTTCTGCTTCCCCCAGAGGGTGCTGGGCACTGCCCAGGCTCAGCTTGGAGATCAGGGCAAGGTTCTGCTTCCCCCAGAGGGTGCTGGGCACTGCCCAGGCTCCCCAGGGAATGGGCACGGCCCCAAGGCTGCCAGAGCTCCAGGAGCTCCCAGGGATGCCCAGGGGGGATTGCTGGGGGGTCTGGGCAGAGACAGGAGCTGGATCCATGATCCCTGTGGATATTCCAACTCAGGATACTCCGTGATTCTCTGACTTTCCCTACAGAAACCCCAGAATGGCTCCCTTTGAATAACTGTGAAGGCAGATGGAATCCCCAGCTTGCCTGCTCAGGAGAGGAATCCCTGTGAGCGGCTCTCCCAAGCACTCAGATCATTCCTGCACCTCCTCTGTCAGCCCCAACTAACCCAAAACTGCAGGAACAGGGAAAGGAACCCACACTGCAAAGCTTTCCTTGACTTCCCACCAAAGCCATCACTCCTGCTCACAAACAGTGACAGCAAAGCTGCTCTCAGTCAGCAACGAGAACAACAAAAAGAAACAATTCAAAATTAATTTATCACCGCTTTAATTCCTTGCATTCAGACATTCATCTCTTCCAGACAGACATGATAATGTGATTAGTACAAATGATAGCAGGCTAGTTATGGGGCATTTAGGAATACAGGCAGTATTTATTTCACACACTGCAATGTATCTTTCTGCTTTTGTTATTCCCAAGCAGGGCTGGATTGGTTGCAAAGATATCTCAAAAATGTGCTCTACAGCCTTCCCCTTCTTTCAAAAGATGAGACATTTTCTTTTTTTTCCTCTTTTTTTTTTCCTTTTGGCATGTGACAGCACATTCTGCTGTAGGAAACAGAGATATGTTTTAATAGTGAAACAAGAGATGTACTCGCATGGAATAAATCACGGGTTTAGAGGTTTTCTTTGTTCTCAGTCTTTGAAAGACCTGGAGAACTATTTGATCTTTGCACTTCCCCAAGTTTTGTGATTTTTTTTTTTTTATTATTCTTTTTTTTCAAACACTGCAGAAGAGCTGGAACTCTGAGATGTCTGATTTAAGGTGAATAATTTTTAAAGGCAGCACTCCTGTACTCACAGTGGGAACTCCCTGACTGACTGTTCCAGAATAACAACAGGAGTACTCATTTGTGCCTTTCCAAGATCAATTCTGAGATTTTTAATCATAACTATTTCCCTATTTTAACTGGGATGTGCTGGAGTTCACAGTTTGTACCCATCAAACCCCTACTGACACTGCTGATGGTGGAGCATCAGAATTTACACCCCGAGTGATCCAGTGGGATCAGACCATAAATGCATGTGGTCAAAGGATTCAGATAAAGTATTTATCCAGGCTGCCTGAGAATAAAACTGAATGCTTATGTTTAGGCCATCAAAAACATGAGCTCTTTAGTAGAGGAATGTTTAAAGGAACCAATTCCTTATAAAGGTGGAAAAAAGAAAAAAATACCCTTCCTACCTAAGACTTGATCAGATTGGATGCACTTGGGCATTTTTACTTCTTTGAAAACTGGGTTTATCTTCAGAGTCGCTTCTTCCTCAATTAAAAATGTCTTTCAGAATAGCAGGGTTTTAATTTTACTCTTAACTGGCTGATGAACGTCAGAGATGTGTGAGATTGCCTGAGCATATTTCAGAGGAAAAAAAAAAGAAGGAACTGTTGCTGGTTTTTGCAGCACAATGTGACTGCATCTGTGAGACTTGCAAAAGCAATGAGCACTCACACTTTTCACTACCAAACTCCAATGAGTCATGCCTAGTTTAATGTAAAATTTAATGCCAAGAACATGGTCAAGTTTTGGGGGGCAAAGGCTGAGCTGGATACAAATTAATTTAAGAGACATCAAGGCCAGAACATCTCCCTTGGAAATATCTTCAACAAGGAGAACAGAGGGACTGTGTTCCTTGCACTTAAGAAATGTTAACGGTGGGTTATGTGATTTAACAAATGCTGCTTTAATGAGACATCACTTCAGTGCTTGCTGCTGCTAAGGTCATACATGTTCTGTGTGCTTCTGCTCACAATTCCAGCCCAACAGGATTCCTCCACTTTAATGAAGTGGTTACATGAAATTGTCTATTATTTTTTTTTTTTTTTTTTGCCTTTCATAACTGTTCTCAGCTGTGGATGACCCAAGGTACCTAATGATCTCTACTTAGCATTTTGTGGAGGGAAAAAAACTAACTACAGTAGAAACTACAGTAGAAACTACATCCTTATGTTAATATTAGTAAAGGAGGGGAAAAAAACCTCAAACCAACACCTAGGAGAGCTGTGCATTGCATGAATTCAGTCAGATATAAGGCCACACTCTGTGGTCAGTGTCAGAAATGTGGTCCCATTATGGAGCCTTCAGCTCACTCTGCATCCAGGGTGAACCAAGGCAAAATCAAAAGCAGGAAGGATTCCTCCTGTTTGATTTTCCACCATGGGAATCTCACCTTTCCCATGTTCAGCAGCTACACAGGAGAGTTTCCACGAGTGTGGGCTCTCTGCAGCTGAGAGGGTGAGCCTGAGGCTCTGGCAGGCTCAGAGGAAAAGCCACCTCAGAGGAAAAGCTCTGTCCTTGACCTCAGAATGGCCTGGATCAGGCAAAGAAAGGCAGAAAGGCAAAGCCAATGGCACAATAAATTCAGCACGAATTCCTGCCACAGACTGCTCAGTTCTGACTCCTCTCTGAGAAAAAGGAAGTTTGCTGTCTTTCCACTTCTCCAGTATGGAGAAGGCTGAGTAGGGCCCTCAAAGGCTCTTAGAAAGTCCTCACTCCTCAGATTTCACAGTCTGGCAGGAAGGAACATTACAGCAAAAACAGCCTTGCAGTAAGAAGTGCTAACCAGCCAACCATATGCTAGATTTGCTCTTTTCTATTTCTCCCTCTCTCAAATATTACTTTTAAAAGATTAAGCACATAGCACCTTTTAAAGTTCAGTGAGTGCCCAGGCATCCTGTTAAATCTCTTGCTCAAGATTGTTCTAGAAATCCCCATTTTGTATGGATTCATTTTGAAAAGCACCCTCCCCATACCCTGAGCAACTGAAAGCATCCCTTCACACCTTGCTTTTCAGAAATAAACACTCCACTGAGCTTCAGCTCTTTCCCACATCTTTCCCAGGCACTAAATCTTTATGACAAGCAGGAGTTTCCTTTTACTGAAGATCATTTGTCAGAACTGAATGATAGTCTGCAGAATAGGTAATGAAAGTGAATAATTAAGCCAGGAAAAGATAATCTCTCATCCAAATTTCAGAGGGACAAAAAAAAAGTAGTCCTTTTAGCACCACTAAGATAGTACTTTATTTTCAGGGGTTGAATTGCTTTGCTATATGAGGGCCTGGGTGCCTTCTCACCCATTTCAGCATCACTCCCCTAACACACTGTGCCCCTTCAGGCTGCACCAGGGATACCCAGACAAAATAAATGCCTTCAGAAACACTCAGAAATTGCCAATGGTCCAATTCTGATATTTTATTCACAATTTGCAAGGGCTTGGGCCCTCCTGCCCAAAGCCACTGTGCTGTAGGGTGTTATCACACAGAGCTCTGGCTGAGCTCTTTAATCTCATTTTCCTGAGAGGCAAAGGCACAGGTTACTGCACCACTTTCTGGAAGTCCAGTCTGGCTCTGTCCCTGCTTCATCCCTTTTCCTTTTTCCTTCTCCAAAGCCTTTATCCAGCTCTAAGCCTGCCCTGATTTTATGCTTGTTGCCTCATTTCTCCATAGGGATGCCACTGTTGCGCACTGCTCCCTGCTGAGCAGAGAGGAGCACAGGGACCCTCTCCCTCTGAGCCTGGTGCAGCACACAGGGGTTCACAGCCAGGCACAGGGATGCTGTGCAGGGCAGGCCATCCCCTTATCCACCATAACTCTGAGCTTTTGGGATAAATGGGATGGGAACCTGAGTGATCTCAGAGCACTGGGGTTAAACAGTTTATAGCAGGATGGAGCACAGACACCCAGTGCACCCCTGGCTCAACAAATCCTCCAGCTGCTGAGAGGCCACTCCTGGCAGAGGATCCTGCAGCTCTCTGCAGGCAGCACGTGCTCAGGAGGAGGCTCCAGTGGCTGTCTCTGTGTTCATGGGAAGCCAATTAATTTATAACAACAAACAGATCTGCCACAGACTTGGAATCATGGAATGCTTGGGGCTGGAAGCACTTAAACCCATCCAGTGCCACCCCTGCCATGGGCAGGGACACCTCCCACTGTCCCAGGCTGCTCCCAGCCCCAATGTCCAACCTGGACATCCTTGGGCACTGCCAGGGATCCAGGGGCAGCCCCAGCTTCTCTGGGCACCCTGTGCCAGGGCCTGCCCACCCTGCCAGGGAACAATTCCTGCCCAATCTCCCATCTGAGCCTGCCCTCTGCCACTGGCAGCCATTCCCTGCCTCCTGGCCCTGCAGCCCTTGGCAATTGTCTCTCTCCATCTTTCCTGCAGCTCCTTCAGGCCCTGCAAGGCCACCCTGAGCTCAGCCCAAAGCTTCTCCTGTGCAGCTGAACAATCCCAGCTGTGCCAGCCTTTCCTCCCAGCAGAGCTGCTCCATCCCTCTGCTCATCCTGGTGCCTCCTCTGGGCTCTCTGCAGCAGCTCCAGCTCCTTGCTGTGCTGGGGCAGGGCTGGGGCAGCTCTGCAGGTGGGCTCTCACCTGAGGGGCAGAGGGGCAGGATTCCCCCTCCCCTGCTGCCCACGCTGGGGCTCAGCCCAGGGCAGGGGGTCAGGGCTGGGGCAGGGCCAGCTCTGCCCCCCAGCTCCCCCAGGGCTGCTCTCAATCCCTTCTCCAGCCTCTAGGTGTGCCCAGGATTGCCCCAAATATCTTTTTTTTACCCAGCTATTTGCAGTGCTTTGTTCTGGAAGTTTACCTTCATGCAAAGGTGCTTTTATGGAAAATTTCCTGTCCTTGTAGGGTGTTGGTTAAAGGTTTGTTGTCACTACTGCTCTTCACAGCAATCCTTGGACAAGGGAAGCCCCAAAGCAAGTGCTCTGTGACTCTACAGGTTTAAACACCCTCCTGGAGCCCTTCCTTGGACCCTTGACTCTGCTCTGTCTGAAGTGTGTGTCCATGGAAATCATTTCTCCAAGAGCTGGAGCACCAGCAGGGTCTGGGATGCTCCACTGTGCTCCTCCTTGTTCTGCTCTTCATTAGCAAGGGACCAACTGCAAATCGAGGAAATCCTTTACAGCAATGCCTCAAACCATCAAAAAGTCTGCCTTGCTTTTGGGTAAATCAGGCTGCAATAACAAAGCTGGAGACGTGTTCACAGGCAGGCTCCAGGCTCCCAGACACCAGGATAATTGAAATATCTCACAACTAATTAACAAGTTAAATGACTTTTCTGCAAGGTGACCTAATAATGTAATCTGTCAAGACAGCAATCGGTGCCATCCCAATCTCTGGCCCCAAATCAAAGCTGGAAGACCACTGCCACATATCACTGGACATCTTCTGCTCATTCTTCCCTCCTTTGTCTAAACTGACATGCCAACAGACAGGAAAATTGTTTAAACAATGCCAGAGGAAAAAAAACTCTGGCTACCATTTAATTAAAATTACAGTTTATCATAGTGCATCGTCAAGGTGCACAGTGCCTTTAAATGCCACAATTACTGTGCTGGATGAATTAATCTCAGGTTTCAGTGTAAATGTGAGTGTACAGCAGGCATGAGTCAAAGATAAAAGCACTGTACAATCCACACACCATCTGAATGAGAAAAAGGAATACCCCAACTCAGAAATCTGCAGCACTGTTCCCAGCTGCAGGTTGGAATAATGACAAGGATGGAATGCGAAGAAAGGGAAAAACAATCGTAAATCTGGGCCAGATTTGGGGGCTGTCTTTATCTTTTTAAACACATGATTCCTTTCAAATTGGGTATCTAGTCTGCAGCATTGAAAGCTGCCCTCAGAAACGGAGAGGAATAACTGAACAGATTGATGGAGAGAGCATCAGAAATACTCTGAGCAATCCCAGGGGTCTGCTAGACATCCAATAATTCCTGGTGCTGCTGGAAGCATCCATTAACATAACAAAGTACATGCACACATTGATCCTCTCTAATTTTCAGAGAGGCAACCTCTTTGTATTGCAGTTCAGAGCACCTTGAACTCCACATATTCTTTGTTATTGCAGAATATTAACCGTGTCTATTTTTAAAATGCGTCAATTCAGTTCCTAAATATAAATGAACAGGAGATTCAGGCTCTCAATCTTAATAAAACACTTATCCAAAATGATCACACTGTCAGACCTGCAGGAACAGCAAGAGCATCAATTATAACCCTGATGATATTCCACGGTTTGTTTGCTCTGCTGCCATTTATTTTTATTTTCCTCCTGAAGTTACCGGAGTTTTTACCAAAAGGTGCAGCAGATTTATGCCACAGCAGTCACATTCTTGGTATGCACCTTCCAAACAATATTTTAATGACTTAGAGTGAATGATAAGAAATCTATTGAGTTCCCCATAAGAGAGCTCTATTTATGAGTCTGTTTCCAATACAGAGCATAAAGGGATTTGTCAAGAAACAGTTGCAATATCAGTGGTGCAGAAAAACTGCAGTGCTATGTGCTGAGTTCAGGACACAGCTCTGATTTTTCCACCACATTGGCTATCATCATCTCAAACCTTCCTTCCCTGCTCCCCCTTCAGCACAAACTGGGGCTTCCTCCCCCCACTGCTGTCCCTGTTCTAATCTGCAAAAAGTGAGAGCTGTGTTACATGAGCTCTGTAACCTATTTAACAAGTCTTAAAGCTGCCCTATCAGAACCTAAGTGCTAAAGGGTTTTTTGAAACTCTCTATGAAGTCTAGAGCCAGATTAGACCATCTGATAGAGATTTGGATCACAGTATACAGCCAGCATCTGTGTTTCAATCTGCACAACACTAATGGCAAGAATTTGACATATTTCATTGTAGAATTCCCTGGACAAACCAGAAGATCCAGCTAAATAAAGATTTAAATCCACTCAGAGCATTCTCAGCATACTGATGTCACAGGCATTTGAAAGGGGATAGGCAAGAAAAAAAAATTTATATTGAACTCTTAAAATCGAGGAGCCTATTAATTCATGTCTGTAATAAATCCAGGCTCTAGCTCACCATACACATATGTTAACCAAGATCTTGAGTCTTCCTGACAGGTCCTGAAACAAATCTGCTCCCCACAAACAAGTAAAACTGATTACTGTGGGTAGCAGCACAAGCAGCAGTGCATTCCTTTATTAGAGTGAAGCAATATTCCTTCAGAGCGTGTTTGCTGTTGTCTGGCGAGGCTGAGCCTCCTCCTCTCCACACAAATCCAGCTCCCAGCAGCACCCCCACCACCCCTCAGTGCACAGACTGCCTTTACTGCCCTCAGCACCAAATATTCCCCGGCACAAAGCACCCTGGATGGCCCCCAGCTCGGGCTGGGATGCTCTGTGACAAACACACACAGCTCAGCGTTTCCCCCACCAAAGCACCGTGGCTGCTTTCAGTTTGTGCTCGTTAATCCAGGGTTGCATTGCTTTGTGTGCTGACCCCTCACAGCCAGCCCAGTCTTTTGAAAAGACGCAAAATTTGGATCTCATTTGATGGATGATCATATTGCAAGCTGCAGGACAGGGGAGAGAAACTCATGGAATTTCTAAGCAGGCTGTTTCAGGTACCAGCAAGGGTCCATCTGAGGTGCCAAGAGTAATCTGGTTTCTTTGCAGGGAAGTTGGCTGGTTTTCTATGTTTCAGCCTGGGAACTGTAGGATAAAGCAGACAACAAAAGTAATGAATGAGAAAAAAATACACAGGGAAGGATTGAAAATTAGTCAGTGTGGACAGGAGAGGAGCCACAGTGCAGAAACACCGAGAGCAACAGCAGAGACTGCAACAGAGACAGGAAAGGAGGCAGCATTATACTGAAGGTAATAACAGATTGTGGAATAAAGACAAATGTCTTGAGGGCTTGAAACAATAAAGTAATTCTTGAAGACATTTTATAATGCTACAAAACTTATCATAAGGAAAAATACAGACGCTATAAAAGCAAGAGAAATCGTAACAGAGCGGATAAAGATGAGACAACATAAAGATCAGAGAACATGATGCTTCAAGCAAGAGACAGCAATGTCAAAGACTTTCCAAGCTCTGAATAAGTAAGAAAAAAGTTGAAGCTTGTCTCTGAACTGACCTGTGCTCCTCTGAACACTGCTATTTTTCTGTGGATGGGTTTACAGCTGTAGGAAATGGAATTGCAAGACAACTCCTAGAGTTTCCTACAGTTTTAAAGTATGAGCAGTGGGAGCCCTCTGGAAAGCTCCACGACTCCAGGAGGATGCAGGACGACTCGAAAGGGACGAGTCTCAAGCAAATAAATCAGTTGGTGCCAAATACCCAATGCTGACTCACAGACCACTCTGCTTTGTGAGCCAGAGTGTCTCAGTGAGGACTCTCAGAGGATTCCTCCAAAATCATACTTGTGCTCTGAGCTACAGTCCTGCTGCAGGCACACCTTGCAGTGCTTGCATTTGTGAGCTCCAAGACCATGGCAGAGGCAACAAAATCCCTTTTATTCAGCTGAGTCCATTGTCTGCGTGTACATTCTTATTTGGGGCAGCACAGGGACACCAGAGAATCATGGAATGGTTTGGGTTGTGAGAGACCTTGAAGCTCATCCAGCTTCCAGTGTCCCAGTCTGCTCCAAGCCCCAATGTCCAACCTGGCCTTGGGCACTGCCAGGGATCCAGGGGCAGCCCCAGCTTCTCTGGGCACCCTGTGCCAGGGCCTGCCCACCCTCCCAGGGAACAATTCCTGCCCAATCTCCCATCTGAGCCTGCCCTCTGCCACTGGCAGCCATTCCCTGCCTCCTATCACTACATGTCCTTGGGAAAAGTCTCTCTCCAGCCTCCTTGTAATCTCTTTTTGAGAAAGGACAACACTCTGGAACAGACAGGACTCAAACAGTGACAGCTGTAAATCTACTCACTCAAATAAATGCTCCCTTACAGATTCTTCTGTGACATCATCTTTCAGGAAAGAGACCTCGTTATCATTCCCCAAAAGGTTATCCCCATCTTAATTTCATCTTTAGTTTTACAAAGAGAATTCCTCCACACAGGCGGAGAAAGGGGCCAGATGAAGTGCCCTGGCATTCAGATAAAAATCAGTTTGCACAATAACTGCCTCAGAGTATGTGCTTCTGAGAGAATATCTTATTGAACATCATCCAGCCTCCTGTACAAACTCCTCTGCCTCCCGGAGCTGCAGAACAAATGAGGATATGCCCTGTAGTTGTTGTACAGAGGGAGATGTCTGATTATGCACTTGGGCTAAACTTCTGCAGGGAAATCCCTGGTGCTCATTCAGTGTCTGTGGGATGCTGTGCATAAGGCACCAAAAAAGCCTGGAATGATGGGGGAAATTGTCCAGCTCCCTCACTCGTGGGTAAATCACAGACTAAATGCAAATGCACTGCATGGAACAATGGCATGGCTGCTACTGCATGCAATATATATATATATATATATATATAACTTGAAAAAAAGGAACTCCACCAGGCTCCTCACTTTCCAGTATCAAAAAGAAGCTTTATTTTGAATTTCCCATATTTAACAGAAAAGCATCACTAAGCAACACAGGGAACAAAAGCTTTCCTGCAGAATTTCTAAGGAGAGTTCTAAACAACCCCTCTGGAAAGGGCCCCCCCAGGGGCTGGAGCTGTGCAGTGCCTCAGAGCTCCCTTTGTCCTCTCACACAGCAATCACAGCCCCTGTTCAAGCCCTGCACATTTGCACTGCTGGAAAATGCAAAACACACAATTGTACTGCAGCCCAAAGGAAAAGGAAAAGGGGTCCTTTCCTCCCATGCACCAAAAAGATCAGGAGGAATCTCCTCTTATCTTTCAGGTATGAATCTTCTCAGGATCACTGAGCTGTGGGTTGGACATAGGGGACCTTGTGGCTCAGCCCCAGGGTGTTTGGCCAGGTGTGATGTCAGGGCTGGGCCCAGGATTAATCACACCTGGGTTAGGCTCAATTTCCCTTAAAAGGTAAGCCAAGGACTTTATGAGTTTTAATAACACCCCCAGACACTTTGGGGTGGTGTAACAAAGCTGCTGCATCTCTGCTACACCACCTGAATTTCAATGGCTCTCTCTGGAAGAAAGAAATGGAGGCCAAGTGCTTGGCTTATCATAACCAGGGTTTGGAAACGTGTAACAATGACAGAAACTCTTGGAAAATCAAATATATCAGAAATATCTTTGCTTTAATGTTGGATGTCTCACTGCCTGCACATGGGACCCAAACCACATCGTTATCCTGCAGCACTGATTTCAAACTCTCATTTTCAAACTGATTCAGGAGTGGTTTTTCTTCAGTCACGTGCCATGAGTACAAAGTCCACCCCAAGATAGTTGTTTTTTCCTGTGGAGCACCCATTTTCTCCCTAAACCACTACTGCACAACCCTTCTCTCTCCAAGTATCAGTCACAGCAGAGCATTTCTGAATTCTAGGCAATGAAAACAGCAGTAAATTGAAATATTTTATCTTATGTGTTAACTGCTGTCTTGATAAATCAATGCACTAACATCTAGTGGAACTCTGGATTAGCCCCTACACCTCTTGCATTTTTCTACTCACTTTACTCAGAGATTGGGGCATTTTGTACTGGAAATAACTCAAAATACTCAATTGGACCACAGGAAAGCTACGTGAAGTACAACACTGCAGAATTTTGCATGTTAAAATTTGTAGTTATCAGTACACTTTGATCTTTAGAAGAATTGTTACTGTTTCATTCTAATTTAATTTTTCCTTGCCTTATCTGCTGAAGATACAAGAGATAATTAGTTGATTACACAGACAGAAGAACCCAAGCAAAACCAGCACAGACAGAGATAATGTGCAAGTTAAAAGGCAGGAAAAGCTCCTGACAAGTAGTGGGCAGACATTTTAGTCTGAATTAAAGAAAAAAATAGGAGAAGGGATTGGAGGAAGGCAAACCAGTACTGATTGTCAGGCACAAGCCTGACTCTTTATTTTATAGGCAATTACACGGAGGCTCAGCTGATATCCTGCTGATATCTTGGTGAAATTTCAGTCTTTTGCTGCAGAGAGCTCCATTCCTGTTCATGTAAAATCTGATTTTTTTAATAGCATTCAGGACAAAGCAAGCTGGTGTTTGTGGGGTCAGTGGATTTCCCTTGCAGTTGTGGCAAAGGTCTCAGGACTAACCTGGCAGGGCTCCCCTTCTCCTCCTCTGAAAGCAGCACCCTCGGGGCTCCTGCCCAAGGTGCCTCTGCTTTGTTCCCCCACTGCCAGGCTGTTCAGTGAATGCTCACACTTCAGAATCCACAACCCCAGCATCCTGGAATCTCTTAAAAAGCATATTAATTAAATTGTATTCAGATTATATTTTGTTTCCACTCCATATTTGGAGCTATTTCTTCTAACTACAGTAAGCCAGTACCCATGAAGGACGCAGGTTTAGACTACAGATGTTTCCACCTGAGCTTCTGACTTTCTCTCCCACTAAAGGTGAATCCTGGAACTCTTCTTCTTCGAACACACTAAAATCAATATCTTTGCTGCAAAAGTTTACAGCGTTTCTTGTAAAAGGTCAAGCTATTTTTTTTTTTTAATTATTATCTATGGCTCCTGGTATAAGTACTTGATGGGAAACGGACTTTTTATTAGAAAAAACCTGTTCACCAGATAACACACAATTCAGTGGGAAGAGCTTTATCAGAGCCTGGCTTCCTGGAGAAGCTGCTGTGCTCCTGAGCTGATGGAGAGCAATGCCATCACAGTGGCACTGATTCATTTTAAATGTCACTGCTTTAAAATGCCATCAGCTGGGAGCGCCCCTGGACACCTCTGTGTAAATCAGCTCAGCTTGGCTGCCTTCAGTGGGACCACAGTGATCTGAACCAATTGCAAATCCACTCCTTTGTGCTGAGCCTTCACTCTCAACAGGAAGGGGAAAAAAGGAGAGCCAACACTGCAGAGCCCAGGGAGTTTTTTTGCAGATTCTCAGCCCAGTTGTTATCAGTGAGAGCAGTTCCACTGCTGCTCCCAACAATCAGAGCCACGGCACAAACCAGAGCCAGGCTCCCTGCTCCACTTCAAAAACCCCGCTCAGAGAGGGGTTTGATGGCACAGCAGGGACACCCCCTGGCTGGCACAGACCATTGTTAGTGCTGATGCATCTCCACTCCTTGCTAAGAACAAGTAAAATCCTGCTGGAGCAGCCACGGCCAAAACAGGCCTTTAATCAGGCTCCCATTCCTGGAGGCTCCCACACACCCAGCTCTGTAAGGGATAGCAAGGAATTGTTGATGAGAATGCTGCTGGAGAAGTGGAAGTGGCATTAAGGATCCCACAGTACCCAACTCTGAAAGAGATAGGAAGGAATTGTTGATGAGAATGGTGCTGGAGAAGTGGAAGTGGCATTAAGGATCCTCCCTTTAAGAGCTGGATCCTCCCAACAGCTCCTTTATTGACAGTAAAGCCACATTGTTCTACATGCAACACAAAGGAGTTTTAACCCAGAGATATTTTCAAGGAAGTTTGAATAACCCCAGTGGAAAAACTTGATTCTTTTACACCTCAAAATGGCATCAAGTAATCATAACCTGCAAACCAAGAGCAACAAAAGCAGAAAGCAAGATTAAGGTTGGCTCAGAATTTACCAGCCAGATTTTGCCAGCTTTCTTTTTAGCATTTAAAGTTCAAGACTTTCCTTATCCTATGGAACTCTGTTTTCAGCTTTGTTATCTGTGCACAGAGGAAAGTGAAAGAGACACTGGTATTGCCATCAATTATGGTTCATATGGATTTGTTTGCATGAAATTGCTTTATTCACCTTTCCATAAATAATGGAACAATTGAAAGGTATTTTTTACATTAATAAACAGGGTTCTATTTCCAGAAAATCCTGCCAGGCAGTGCTGCACTTTTCTATACAGAAGTGACCAGTGTCACAAAGCTTTTCTGCAAAATTCCCAAACATTTTCCAGGTGATGGTCCTATATCCAGCCATGAACAAGCACGTTCAAAATGATATAAAACTGAACATTTAAACCCTTAACCCTGCATTAATTTCCCTGCTGAAGGACATCAGTATTGGACTTCATGATAGACAGAGAAATTGAGGTCCCCAATTCTGCTGAGTTCACATTGCTTTTCAAACAGATCTAACACATGGTTCACACCACATCCCTCTGACAGCCACCACAGGATTCAGTTCAGCTCTTCTGCCCTCCCATCACCTCTTTCCTCTGAAAGAGAGAGGGGGCAGTGCCTTTCCAGCCCTCACCATTGCACATTCCCTGCACAGACACAGCCACATTCCCATCCCCAGCTCCGTGGCCTTTTCCCTCCACAAATTACCAGCTGGAACCCACGGTGAACCAAGCTGAACGCTGCATTTTTAATTCCTTTCCTAATTAACCTATTTGCATGCATTTCAGTAATTATACAGCTTTGCATAGCTGATGAGGAGTGTCCCACTGTGCCATGCACCAACAGCTGATGGAGCACAGCCACCTGTGACCACCCTGACACTGCAGAGGATGTTTGGGAGGGCACACAAACTTGGCCATTGCCTGTGGCCATCCCTCCCACAAGCTCTGGGTGAAGGTATCAGGGGAACATCCTGCTCATTCCTGAATTTCGTCCATGAATTTGTCAGATCTCCTTCTGAAAGTGATGTTATGTCACTCTCCCTCCTCTGGTTTCATCCAGAACCACGAGATCTCTGACTCTGGGAGCTGCTCTTTATTCACCTCAGCTTCTGCCTCTGTGACTTCCCAAAGTTCAGCCATACTCTCCCCCTCAGCTTCCTTTCCAAAAAACGAGAAGTCTCATTTTCTGTAGCATGAGCTTCCCATCCTTTCCCAATTTATTTGCCCTTCTGTGCTCCCTCTGGAGCTCCACTCTATCCTTGTTGAGATGTGGAGATCAGCCCTGCACAGAGCACCCAGCCTGGGGCACACCAAAGCCCTTCATGCTGCAGAAATAACGCCCTGTGCCTCCCTCTCCCAGTCCCCTTTCCCAGGCTGCCTGGCATCCATGGAACTGAGGATTTAAGGAAACTGCCCAGGACTCACAGATCACTTTCCTGAACTGTAATTGTCACAAACTCAACACTGTTATTCTGCTTTGGCTTATTCTGTCACCAAAGTTTCTTTTCCACCTCCTTGGCCTGTGACACCAATTGTTTTACAAGATCTTCCTGGATCGATCAGCAGAACATTGAGCTACCTGAAAGAGCTCAATACTTTGTTGGAGAAGATTTCACAGAGGTGCTGCACATCACACATCCCCTCTCCTAGCCAGTGATGGAGATGTTGTTTAAAATTTGTTTCCAGCACCGGGTCCCTCAGAACCGATTTTCATTCATTATTTCCCCCGAACTGGCAGCAGAGTACACGGCTTTTCTTTTACAATTACAGAGTTTATTCTTGCCCTAAATCCTCCAACATTGCCTCTCACATGGGAGATGCATAAAAATTGACGTAATCACAGTGTTCAGCTGGAGAGGAGAAGCTTTGGGCTGAGCTCAGGGTGGCCTTGCAGGGCCTGAAGGAGCTGCAGGAAAGATGGAGAGAGACAATTGCCAAGGGCTGCAGGGCCAGGAGGCAGGGAATGGCTGCCAGTGGCAGAGGGCAGGCTCAGAGGGGAAATTGGGCAGGAATTGTTCCCTGGCAGGGTGGGCAGGCCCTGGCACAGGGTGCCCAGAGAAGCTGGGGCTGCCCCTGGATCCCTGGCAGTGCCCAAGGCCAGCTTGGACATTGGGGCTTGGAGCAGCCTGGCACAGTGGGAGGTGTCCCTGCCATGGCAGGGGTGGGGCTGGATGGGCTTTAAGGTCCCTCCCAGTCCAACCCATTCCATGGTTCTGGGATGAAGATGTGAGTAAGGAAATTCCATCAGGAGTTTCCTGCTTGCCTCCATGAGCCTCAGCAGTGCCCCCCAGCACTTGGCTGAGCAGATGGGGCATTGTTTGACAGGCAGGAATTCCCTCTGAGAGCCTCAGGAGCCGATCCTGGACAGAGCTCAGTGTTGCTGTGGCAAAACTGCTTCCAAGGTCTGAGGTTCAGCACAGTCAGGTCAGTGCAGAGCAGCCAAGTCCATCCACTTTTATTGTGAACAAAGCACAGCCTTGCTTCCCAGTCTCACCCTGAAACACCCAACAGGTCTTCTCACCTTTTTCTTGACAAATCTCATGATTTTTCTTTTTTTTGAGTAGATCACTCTGCCAGAGCAGCTGCTCCAGGTGCATGCAGCATGCACTGTACAGCAGGGACATGTCCCAAGAACAGGGAAGGTGAACACTGGGGAACCTTTGACAAAATGCCTGTGGTTCAGGTAAGGCTCAGAGGGAGCTCTCCCTCCAGCAGCTCCCTTGAGCTGCAGCATTTGTTTTTCAGCAGCTGAAGTGCTGCAGTCCAAAGGGGTTTCAGCTCCTTTTGCAGAGCCAAAGCCTACAAAAATGTGGGAAAAGAGGGCGGGAGGGGGAAGGAGAGAAGTGTACAGCAATATTCTGGTATAGTTTTGCTGCACTGCAGAGTAACTTCAATGCAAGAAGACTTAAAACAGACTCTTCTCTCACACTCGGCAGGGCAGACACTGAAAGGCTGAGAGTTGGCAAGATCACACTTCATTCCCAGCACCAGGAGTGCAAACCAGACGGATTTGAGGAGGATCCTTGCACCAAACAAACATTTTGCTGTTAATCATTTTGACTCTGATGAAATAACCTCTTGTCTGACCCCCTTTCTGAGACAGTTTTCTTGCTACATCGTGGGGATTTCTGATCAAAAATATTAAAAGTGATGACTGGAATGCAGGACAGGTTGTTTTTAGCAGCTACCAGTGATTGTTCTGAACCCCCTTAAAGTGATCTTCATGAATGTGCTTTTTGCATGGTTTATTCTTTACACAACCAACATTAAACAAAAAAAGAGAGAAGGGTCATAAAGGCTCAATAATCACAGTGCACACAGTCCCATTTGTTAATTTGGGAACGAGAGCACATTTCAGTGCACTGAAGGCTCAGTATCACTGTGGAGATGGCTGCAGCGTGGAAGAAACAGGCAGGCAGAATTTTCTTTCATTATTCCTTAAAGTTTAGCAGCAATAAAAAGACACCCTGCTAACAAGGTGGTGCTTTGATATGGATATCCTCCCTCCAGTCCATTACTGCATCTCCTTCACAGCGAGCAAGCTCTGCCTTTTAAGACTTCCAAGGCCAGGCTGCCACTGCCAGTTTTAATTCTGTGGGCCAGGGTTATGAATATCCCATTGTGAGCTCCTCTCAGGAGGTTACAGGGCACTGATCCCGGGTCACTCAGGGGAGTGAGACCAAAGGGAGCAGCAGCAAGGCAGCAGCTCCTGCTCTCACATCATTCCACATCAATCCAAAGGGTGAGCCAGGAGCAGGGGACCTCAACCCACGAGGCAGCAACTGGAGCAGGATGTTCACAACCCCCCCATTAGGAACCAAAACACAAAGGGGGTGAGGCACTGGAGTGAGTGGCCAAGCCTGAATTGGCTTCTGTGGGATGGACAGCAGAAAAGAGCTGAACTCATTAGAGAATAAAGGCAGCAAGATTAAACATAAAACTCCTTCAGATATGACTAATTTCACATATCCTAATTAAAATACCAGAAAATACCATGAGCAAGATGTTCAATGGGAATTTTCTTAGTAGATTCAGTGAAGAAAAGGTTCCACCTTAACCTCAGCAGTGTTCCAGTTCCTAAAGAGATCCTGCAAGAAAGCTGGAAAGGGACTTTTTGCAAGGGCCTGGAGTGTCAGGACAAGGGGGAATGGCTGCCAGTGGCAGAGGGCAGGCTCAGATGGGAGATTGGGCAGGAATTGTTCCCTGGCAGGGTGGGCAGGCCCTGGCACAGGGTGCCCAGAGAAGCTGGGGCTGCCCCTGGATCCCTGGCAGTGCCCAAGGCCAGGTTGGACATTGGGGCTTGGAGCAGCCTGGCACAGTGGGAGGTGTCCCTGCCATGGCAGGGGTGGCACTGGATGGGCTTTAAGGTCCCTCCCAACCCAACCCATTCTGGAATTCTCTGAACACATGCTGTTATTATTCTATGTTCTATGCTGTTATTATTTCAGGTTCTGTGCTGTCTTTATTCCATGCTCTGTGCTGTTATTACACCAGCTGAACCAGCTTCCCATCTACCAAACCAGCACAGCTTTTGATATACAGTTTTCAAATTTTCACACAATTAGTTTTCAATGCAACACACACGAGGGAAGATTCCTAAATACTTTAGTTGAAGATTTGTATTTGTATTTCCTGGAGCCCTTTCCCCACTGCAGATACTGAGGTTTTAACCTGTTGCAGGAATGACCACACAACTTTTTAACAGCAATGCTGACACACAGAGTTTGAGGAATTCCAATTTAACTTTACCTATGTAAATCATTATTAGCACATTTCAACAGAGAGAAAATTATGATTTTGAGAAAAGATGATTCTTAACAATCCGTTTGGACCTAACTACAGGGCTGGACAAAGCATCAAAGCTGCAGTGACGTCCTCCAAGTTCCAGCAGGCCTAACACATCTTCCGCAAAAAAAACACCAGTGGGAATTAGGCATAAATATCAAATGGAAATGGAGCTCATGGAGAAGAATTGTTTTTATGAGAGCGATATTGCTGGCAAAAATGTGCAGTGATGGGATTGAGGGTGTATTAGCAAACAATCAATGTATCTGTGGCATATGTCAGGGAGACATCACTGAGAAACAAATGATTATCCTGAGCAGCACTAAGGCACTGCAGAGCATGGCAAATGGAGAATACTTTCTACCATGTGACATCAAGCATATGGCACACTGCTGACTGGTGAATGACAAACTTTGAAAGGTTATTATTACCCTAATGAGAAAAACCTGACAGAAAGGAATTAATTAGCTTTGCATTTATTTAATATTACCAAATAGCACAGGCTCCAGATGGCAGCACCCAAGGTATGAGAGGGGGAGAGTGGGGGGAAGCCTATTTTTCCTGTCTCTTGCTACTTCACTCTAGGATGGCAAAACAGAAGGGACACAGTTCCTCCAATTCTTATTTGCTATGGGGAAAAATGTTGCAGTAGAGCCATTAGATTAAGAATTTAATCTTGATGGGGCATTGGAATATTTTTAAGCACATGTTGCTCATTCAATAAAAGTTACGTGTGGTTCTTTTCCTTCAGCAGCAGCTCAGAAACATTTGCATAAAGCTGATTTGGGAGAGGCCCAAACTCAGTCACAGCTCCTTGCAAAGGACCCACCTCTGTTAAATGATCAAGGGGTTTGGTGGGGTTTTCCTGCTGAAATAGACACCAGTACTACACTGGGAAATGGGGTGATTTTTTAAAACTTTAAATAATCTGAGCAGAAAAAATAATTATATAATGTATAGACAGGCAGTGTTTTGAGTACACCTTCATGACCAGTGCTTTCACACAGAGCACTGACTCTCAGGGCATCTCCAGGGGCATTATTCTGAATTTAAAACATTTGTAGGCTTACCAATACCTTTCCCAATGCACCCAGAGAAGAGCTCAGTCAGACAGAGCACACTGGATCAGCTGGGCAAACTCTCCAGCAAAGGTACAGATTAATCCAGCTTTATTAGAGGGGAGTAGCCCTAAAAACCAGTATAGAACTGAGTACAGGCAAACCAGACTGTCCATCCTATAGATGGATGGGGACTAAAGGCATCTGAGGACAAATTAAACTATCCAAGAGTCCAAGTCATCAAATCAGTATTTTCTGTAGCACTAATTACAAAGACACACTCATAAAATCACAAAAGAAAAACACTCCTAATTATTTTCTCTATACGAGCCTGCAGCCTCAAAACCAACTATGTTTTTACAGCAAAAAGCAAGCCAACTTTTGGAATCTTTTTATGTCCTTGAGGGGTTGAAGGTTAGGCACAAGATTTCATAACTTCCTTAGGAACTTCATTGTGCAAAGAGCTCAGCTTCGCCTTGGTTCCATTTCTGACTAAAATACCTCATGACATCTTTATAGTATTAATTTCCTTTTCTACTGCACTCCTTATAAATGTTTTCTTTGTGGCATAAATCACATTCCCAGCAGCAGATAAGTGAAGACTCACACAGATCACTTTGCTGGGTCTGGCATCCCAGGTGATCAGGGCTCTCTACTGACCACGCACTGCCACAGCCCTCAGTGGCCTGAGCCATTCTGATGGCCACAGAAAGGAGATGGTGAGGAAAGGAAAAGAACTTTAATTTAAATTATATCTTAGGGCAGCTACTAATATGGTCACAAGATGTCTAAAGGATATTGCTGGTTTTCAAAAGGAAGTTAATCCTGCTAGTAATATTTGTTTTCTCTCAGTTTTAGCAATGTTCTTCCAGACATACAGATAAGCCTAAGGTCTATTTGTTTTCCAGAATGACTTTATCTCCTGGGCTCTTAAATAAGAGGTACCAGTTTTCTGGGTCTGGGGAAAAAAAATAAATTATTCTTCAGTGAGAAATCAGTCCAGCCTACCTACAGCTTTTTTCAGGCTATGCTACAACCCAGATTGTTGATTCAAGGACCCTGAAACTAAACAGCTCCATCACTCAGCCTTGTCATCAGCACCAACTCACACATAAATAAATCCAGGTTCTGCAGGATCCTGGGCAGCTGTGCCAGGAAAGGTCAGGACACACAGCCAGGATCCCAGCCACCCCTGTAACACAGCAGCCAGCAGGGGAGGGACATCGATGGGCCCCAGAGGGGAGTCAGGGCCATAATTCCCAAAATTCAACTCCACCAGCAGCCTGCTCTTCCCAGGACACCGTGCCTGGAGCTCTGCTCGTGTTCCATGCTCAACCCCAGTGCATCAGCACAGTACCAGAGACCCTGACACACCCAACCCACAGCACTTCTGCAGCCAAAAATATTGTGTTTGTAATCATTTCTACTGAGGTAAAAGCACTGGGGATGAAAACCACAGCAGTACTTGCTAATGACATGTGTGTAACCCAAGCCTGGTCACCAATAAGGGGAGGGTTTATTGACCTCACATGTGGCAGAGCCAGACCCCTCTCACTGACCTTGGTGCACCCCTTGGAGCCAACCAGGAAATCACAATTAGGTGGATGGAATTTGTGTGGGATGTCCTTTCAACTCCCTGAAAAAGCAGAGGAAGAGACAATGCTCTGTGAGGTTCGGCATCGAGTGCTTCATCCTCAAATTATTGTTCTTTTACCCTTCTTTTTTATTTTGTTATTTGTTCCCTTTTTTTTTTTTCCTCCTTTTCACTCTCCTTTTCTTTCCATTCTTTTCAAATTCTGAGGGGTTTCTGTGCTGGCCCAGAGTCCCCAGTGGTGAGCCCCTCCCAGAGAGGCTGTCACAGCCGTGTCCGCGTTCGCCGCCGGCAGGGCCAGCGCCAGCCCTGCTGCCAGCGCTGCTGCTCTTTGAAAAGCTGATTAGGGATTCTGTGACCCAGCAGCCAACACCCCTGATCTCCACGACCTCTGTTCTTTTTCCTCAGACATGAATCGTCAAGCTTGAGTCTTCATCTAGGCCTGACTTTCCCATGTGGCCGAGCAAGCTCCGTTTATTCCGACTTTTAGAGGATAAAGCAGGCGTATCAGCCCCGGGCTAGGAAATGAAAGGAGCATTACAAAACTATGAAAATAAAATGTTTCATTAAAAAAATAATTCCATTACAACTCAAACCTATTCCCTGTTTCAAACCTGGCCTAAGATGATAATGTTTGCTTTGCATGCTGCTCTGCTGAACTGAAAACTTTTATTAATGATGCGCTGCTGTTTCTTAAAATTATCTTAACAGATGGATTTATAAATCGTAAGTAGTAACCAAATTCTAATAATGAAGCCATTTAATATCTACCTCAGCTTCTGACAACTTAATACTTGCTTTGAAAGCAGCAGTCCCCAAGCTAATCTGTTTGTATCCCAACAAAGGTTACATGGACTGCTCACCCCTCGTCCCAACAGCTCAAACCATCCATGTTTGAGTTCTTCACCCCCTTTTGCAAATGAATGCTTAAATTACAAAAGAAATTAATAGTCATCAAGATTTTAAAATATTCTGGTGCTCTGAAAAAAAATGTGGAGTTCAGGAGCTGCAAGTCTACATTTACATATAAATGGAAATACACACACACATCTCCATGCGTACATGCACCGGATTGTTATAAACTATCCCAAATTTATTCTTCATCTGATTGAACCTTCAGAAAACAAATGAACTTTTAAATAACTCTTTGTTCTAACTGGATAACCTCGAATTATTTATAGCCTGTTCTCTTCCAAACCAGCTTTCACTCATGGATTTGCCAAAGACAGCACCACCACCACTCAGGAAATGGCGTGGAGAGCACAGCAGCTCAGACCAGATTTGCTTTTAATGTAGTTTTCATCATGGAGATAAAAAACAACCATTAAATGAAGCTGTTAACAACCTCAGAGCAGAGAGTAAGGACTGAAGCTTGCTTTCTGTTTCAAACCTACAACTCTCATTTATGTCAGGGCCTGCAGAGCTGCAGCCAAGCATCACTGAGAGCCCAACAGAAAGGATAAAGCAGGAGGGAAAACAAACCCATTTCTGGACACATTCAAAGGGTGTCTCACCTGAGCTGCCTCCCAGCTCTCTGAGCTGTGGGATCTCCCCCAGGGAAAGAAGCAGAGAACCCTAAACCCAGCTAATTCAGAGTTCAGCTGGATAGAGAACAGCTAAAGAGGTAAAGGCTGACTCCATGGAAGCAATCAGGTGGCTTCAGGTGTTGTTTAGGATTCTCTTGTTGTAAAGCAGATCCACAACTGAGCATCATGGGCTTTAGGAAACAAAGGTTTTGCAGGCAGGTTCTTTGCTATCCCAACTAAAAAAAATGAAAAAAAGAGAGGAAAACTCAGGAAACAACCAAGCCAGACTTGTCTTGAGTATTCAAGCCCACTCAGTTTCTGCCCCTGGGCTATGCCTTGCCTGGTGTGAACACTTTCTTTGCCAAGATCTGAAGATCAGCAGCACCCACTGTCACAATAACTGGGACAATCTGTCAGTCCCAAAATTGTCCACCACCAACATCCATTTCAAGTGCCTTTTGCATTTATTCATCTGAATTACCTACATAGCTCCATTTTCCTCTGGAGCTGAGGGTATCAGTACAAAGAGTTACATCCCTCAAACCTTCCCATGACAAACAGATCAGGGCATCCAAAAAACCTCCCAAGAAAACCTGAAGTGTGTGATTTCTATCAACTAACTCACCAAATTTGCAGCCACTTTGTGAGCTCACGAGCACTTGCACCCAGAATTCAATGCTGGCACAAGAGACAGTGGAATAAAAATATTTTAAAGCAATTATAAAACAAAAAAAAAAAATTTAAAAAAATTAAAAACTGGTCCACAATGATTGCTTTCATTCCACTTTGTGTTTCTGCTCTCACTTTTATGAATAGTTTTATTTCCATTTAAAAGTCGTTACAAATGTGCGAAATTAAGAAGACGTGTGGGTGTGCTCCTTCCATACTTACAGTTACATATTTAACAATCATCACCAAAGTTTGATATCATAATTAGATCTGTAAGTCTCAACACACATTTGCAGAACTAAACTTTTGCTCCTTTCCTCTGCCAGGGAAACCTTGGCTCTTGAACGTGGAGCACGACAGCAGGGGTACAATTAGAAGTGGAGAATGGCACAAATAAAAGTGCTCAGAAATGTGAAGGTGGAAGTCTTGATCCTTCCCCCTCTCATTCCTGTGTTACAGAACAATTCCACTCCTCTGGAAGCCTGGATGGACAGGCCAGTATTGGAGAGCAGCATCTCTTGCACCAGCCAGCCATAGTTTCATTCCAAAATTAAGCTTTTTAATTTATTTTCAGTTTAATAAAACGGACTTTCAGGCTGTCTTTAACTCAGTGGGTACTGCTGGGTGCCCACAGAGTTCTCCTGTTCCCCTGGGGTGGCCACACGTGAACAGGGGACATGGAAACCCCCAAAGCTGAATCAATGCAAATATTTCAGCTCAATTTAATTCTGCTTCAAAGCTACAGAGATTTTTACTGTATTGCAAGGCCAGCAGCAGCTCTCAGTGTGGCCATATCAGAAAATAAAGATAACAGTTGTTATGAAGAGTAATCTGACTGATGCACATTTACACACACTAATATATATAAAAACACACACCAGCACTCCCAGAAACCATGCAAGAAGAGTCCAATGAATTCAGAGTTTCTATTCACAGGAGCATTGATATTTTAATTGATAACGGGCTTCTATGGCTTTACAATAATTACCTTTGCTTTTAAAAATCCCAAACCAAATAGTTCCCTAAAAGGCTCATTTTCTGCTGTCCTCCTTTAATATATTCCTCCAGTTCCATGATTGCCTAACAAGACACAGCACTATTGATCCCATATGCTTGGATGAGCTGTAGATTATGATGTACTGAAGAAAAATTCTGCTTCAGAGACATTTTGCTTTATCCTGGAAAACATTTCACAAGCCAAACATATTGATTCAACATTGTAATAAATGAGAAATTGGGACTTCTCTCTTTTTGTTTTCTTCTTCCAAGAGTCGATATCCCAGTTCCTTGAACTCTAAAATCACACAGATCAGGTCAAAAATAACTTACTTAAGGACTTCAGACCTTCCCTATCCATTTTTAATGCTCCTAAACTATAATAATAGAGAAATAGAAGCAGAAATTAATATTCCCTTAAAAAATTAGAAATAAATCCTAAAGAACAACAAAAGCCACAGATTTGCTTCCATATTTACTTCATAACATTCCACAGGAATTCTTTGGGTTTGGGAATTCATTTTCCCAGAAGTCATTACATTCCCTGAAACATGAGGTCTCACTTTACCACTACTATGGACAATATCTTTTCCACTGGTAAATCATCCTCTGTTTAGATTTCCAAACCTCTCCTCTTAGTTTAATATTTTACAATATGAGAAACCCAAAAAATTTTAATTTACATTTCTCAAGAACAAGCTGAAATACACCAAAATTCGCATTTCATTTGGCATTCCTTGTTTCCTGGCTAAGACATTCCTAAACATCAGGATATATATTCATATAAAAAAGAAAATGGACAAAGTAACTCGATTTTACCTCCTGAAGCACTCAGACATAAAAAAATCCAGCGCTTCCATAATCCACACTAAAGCTCAGTGATGAGGAGATAATTAGGAGTGGATGCAAATGATGACAAGTTTGATACACGGCTCAGCCCAGGCGTAGCTCAGGGGCCGACTCCTCTGCGTGGAGAGCAAAGCTCCTTCACTCTTGATGCCATTTGCTTTCTGCCTTTTTCCTTTTCTATGTTCTCTGCACTCTTTGCACATGTATTTGTAGCTCTGTTCCTATTGTATTCATAGCTGGTTTTCCCAGTACTTTTCCATGCTCTTTCCCTAAGCAGAAAGACAAAACAAATCCCAGAGCTCCAAGCCCTGGGGGTGCCAGGCCCTGTCCTATCTCGGCTCTTCCTGGGAACCAAGGCCCAGAACAACTCTGAGGTTCATTTTCATCAACAAAGCCCAGCCAGTGCTGAGAGGGGCTCCAGAGAAGGGACTGGACCTGGGGGGGAATTGAATCACCACTTGTCCTCCTAATTGGTGCTTTTAATCAATTCTGCTAATTTCCTAAAAGCTATAAATATGTCCTCACCCCTGGAGGGGCTGGGCTTTTATGGACACCTTTCCATAACTGCTCCTGAAGAGCTTCAAGATAAAGATCCCCTTTTATATCCCCTCCTTGCTAAAATGATCTCGAGTTTCTTTTCCAGGCTGGGGGGAAAAGGCAACACTCTGATGCCTTTTCCTGGTCTTAGGAAATCAAAGCCCAGACACAGTCAGAGGGTTGGGGTCGTTTCCCTCGGTGTTTAATAGGATCCCATTCCATGCTTTGCTTCACCCAGGTGACAGCGTCCCAATGTCCTTTCCCCCAATCAAGTGTACAATTAAAGACCTCACTCATTAGCATATCTAACGAGAGGGCCCAATAAGGGCTGGGCTGGGCTCACTTCTAGTTTACAGAATCTGTCCTGCCAGGGGACCTGGAGTTCTTATGACAATCGAGTGTTTGGTCTCTGACTCTGCAGCTCTGGGGTGTTTGGTCTCCCAGCCTGCAGGACACCAAGAAACCAGGCTGAGTTATCAGCTAAAGCATCACAAGTGTGCGTGCTGATACTTGTGGATATAGGGAACTGTGTAATAGGTATATACAAGAAAAAGCAAAAAAATCCTTCAGGCATCACCTCTTCAGGGGAAGATCAGGTTTTGGATATTGCTGAATGGAGCAGGAGATTGCACAGTGAGCCCAGCAAACCCTGAATCAGGTTGTGGAATCAGGTGCTGAGTGCAGCCCTGAAGTGTCACTCAGCAGGGCTCTCCTGACACATCGATGTGTGTGGCATGGATGGATATGGATTAAATGTTCTCAGGGCTCCTCCTCATCTGCTCGTACCTCAGGGTTGGGTGTCTAAACCCAAATTAAACCTCTGATCTGCTTTTTGCAAGTGTGTTTTGTCTCCATTCTAATAATTCTACTCTGTGCTAATATAATGTAAAATAACCTTTCCAAAGAGATTTGAGCTTTAAGTATTTAATGCATTATGGTTGCAGGCATAACCAAAGGATCTGGTCTCTTTCTAACAACTTTCAGTGGGAAACATTTGTAATATAATAATATCTCATTTCCCAGTGTATGCTACCCAGTGTCCAAGACTACTTGTCTTTAACCTCTGTGATGTTTTCATTGGGCTCTCAAACCTCACAACAAAATCACTCTGCTTTTAGCCCCTCATTTCAACCTCCTGGCCTGTAATTTATGCTCTGCTCCTTCCTCACCTTTTCCTGTAAATTGAATAAGAGCCTTACGTTGCAGCTTTCACTTTCTGACCATGAGAATGAAGATTCTGCTCTTGGAGAAGCCTCTAGCAAAACTCAGGAGACGTTCAGGCTGTGCTCAGAGAAGTGTCAGTGCTACAGAAGTCCCACAAATCCCTCTCATCTGTTAATTAGGAAAAGCACTGCTGATGAGTGAGAGCAGCTGTACAGCCACCAGCAGCCAGCAGGAACTGGGGACCAACAGCACCCTTCAGTCAGGGCAGAAATTTACCCCAAACCTTTGCACCCTTGACAAATTCTAGGTAAACCAGATCAGCTTGTCAGAAATCTGGAGGAATTGAAGTCCTAAAACCTGTGGTTCTTGAGGAAGCAAGACAGGGATTTATTGAGTGAGGCAGGGCTGCTTTGAGTGCCCAGCCAGGGCATTTGGGGCCTCCTCTTGTGTGCCACAGCTGAGCCAGGGCTGCAGCAGCAATCTCAGTACATTATATATAAATATATGTATTAAAAAATATAAATATACATATATCTATAAATATATAAATATATAAATTAAATATATATAAATATATAAATAAAAATATATATATATTTTAAAAAATAGATATATAAATATATAAATATATAGAGATATCTCTGGGACATCCAGCCTTCCAGGGATCAGCAGGAGCTCTGCACAGCAGGATCCCATGTAGTGCTCAACCCCTTCAGGACTTCTTTGCTGTCCTCACACACAGAGGTGAATATCAGCCCTAAGGAGAGCTCCCCACACTGATTAAATAGCAGAAATTATTTAGGGATGTCTCTCCTTCAAAATTAGTTTTTACTGAATGTTGTTTTATGGTCTTACATTTTGCACAGTAAAGCAAAGTGGTTTTCAGTATAGATTTAAGTATCCCTGAGAGGTGAAGAGAGTGTATTTTCCTACAGGTGGTAACAAATCTCAAGGTGATTCTGTGCATTCCTGCTTCAACTTCCTGCCTTTGAAGCTGCTTTTCTGAGCTCCATATGCCCTTCCCAGCATTTGTCAGAAAATAAGCATACACACTTCACATCCCCATATTCAAATACAGCCACAGAAAACTTATTTTTGTGTGTTTAAAAGCACCTGCTGATTAATGCCAATAAGTCTCAGTCTGAACAAACTCAAAAATCTCTTTGCACTTGGTATGTCAGACTTGTTCCTGTGCCAATCCCTTTCCATTTTGCCAGGAGCGTGCAGTTGTTCTGCAAAGAAACATTTCCCAAAATGTTCTCCCTTTATTTCCAAAATGAAAAGCTTCTTTCAGGAACAGAAGCTCGGAATACATTAAAAATGTCACATTGAATCTCAGAGCAGCAGCTCTCAGCAGTGTGATGCACACAGGATATTCCTGAGGGTGTCTGGGACGTTGGAGGACGTTAGGACAGCAACATCCAAGTGGGACTGCCAGGAATGCTGAAGGGTTAATCCATGAAATGGCAGGTGATGATAACCCTCCACTGCAGTCAGCATATGGAACCTGATTTCCTTGGATTGCAGCGTTTCCCAAGCACTTAAAACGCAGCTGGAACCGTGGCAGTTTTGTAATTCCCTTAAATTTGGGGACAGCTGCTCACAGCCCTGGTGCTGAGCTGACAGCTCACGGCGTGCAGCCCTCGCATTTGACCATGTTAAGATGTTTCATGATCTTTTATTAACTTTTCTCTGCATGTATTGTGACTCAGCCCCTCTCATGGCACTGGCTGATAAAGTCTGGCCAGAGCTGAGTTCTACAGTATTTCCTCCCATCCCATTCAATTACCAGCACTCAAACCACACGACCTCACATCAATTTAACCAAATCGTTCACCAACAGTGCCATTGCTCCAGATTAAGAAATGGAAATGCTTGAGGCAGTGCAGGAGTGGCTCTTCTCCTCAGACAGGGTTATTTTGGAGGAATGGCTCCTTTTCCCCAAGGATATTTTGGAGCAATGTCTCTTTTCCTCAGGCAGGGATATTTTGGAGGAATGGTTCTTTTCAGATATTTTGGAGGAGTGTCTCTTTTCCTCAGGCAGGGATATTTTGGAGGAATGGCTCCTTTTCCTCAGGCAGAGATGTTTTGGAGGAGTGTTTCTTTTCCTCAGGCAGGGATATTTTGGAGGAATGGCTCCTTTTCCCCAAGGATATTTTGGAGCAATGTCTTTTTTCCTCAGGCAGGGATATTTTGGAGGAGTGTCTCTTTTCCTCAGGCCAGTAATACTTTGGAGGAATGGCTCCTATTCCCCAGGGGTATTTTGGAGGAGTGTCTCTTTTCCTCAGGCAGGGATATTTTGGAGGAATGGCTTCTTTTCCCCAGGCAGGGATATTTTGGAGGCAGTAAAAGCCTGTTGGCACCATGGTTAAACCCTGGGGGTCTGACCTGCTCTGTTTCAGTGCAGGTGAAAAAGGAAAGGGGCACATGGGTGATGTGGCCACTTGGCACCCAAAATACTCCTGGAGCAGCTGCAGTTCTCCCAGCAGTTCTGAGGCCATGGAAAGTGCAAATGGATGGATCACTGAATGGAAAAGTGCAGAAACACTCACTGGACACCAAAGAGCTTAAAATGTCAGGAATTGTCACGTCTGCTTCCATCCATGCTCTTGCTAGAGGAAAAGGAAATTAGTAGTAGAGGTTTAGGGATACTGGAATAATTAAATGTTCTCCCTAATAGGCAGAAGCTGATTTTCCCTCTACAGTGTTTTAGAGCTGATTGTTCAATGCCATCAATTTGTTCCATGCCACCAACTGCACTCTGAGGAGGAAACCCCTCTGGGAATTTTACACGTCGGGATAACAATGACAAGAGTTGTGCACACAAAAACCCAACAAACTTCACTTTCTTTGAAAAGAAAGGCTACCAAAACTACAAATCACTGTCAGCCAGAACAGCCTTCAAAACTGGATACGCCAGATAAACTTCTTTTAATTACACCTGCAACTTGTCATAATTCTGTGTGTTCTGTGTCCCAAATCGATGTTCCTGCCACAGCACATTAAGAGCTACATCCTCAGAGGGAACAGCTCTGAGCTCTACATCACCCAGTCCTGCAGTGAATCAATCTTTCAGTGAATCCACAGCTCCTGGCATGGCCAGGCTGCTGCATGAGCAACGGGAGACAGGCAGCCAAAAATGAGAGCTACACTTCATCACATCTCTGCAGACACAGTAAATACAGCAACAGTAAATCTTAAGGAAATAAATGCATCCTCAACTCTGCTCTGCAACCACTTCAAGGCTATTTCAGGGATTTTTTAAAATTTTTTTTTTTAGGTGCTGAAGGCGTCACAAAGGAAGGGAAAAAAATCTCTCCTCCCCACCTTCTGTGGGACCAAGGCAGTGAGCAGAAACTGAGGAAGTTTTCCAGACCACATCATCAAGAGGATGCTCATTTTGTGGCTCTGAATGGGACTTAGGCACTTGTGTCTCGCTCTGTCAACACTTGGGAAGGGCTGGGAAGGAACAGCAGCAAAGCTTTTACACCTAGACAACATTCTTGGCAAAAAGCACAGACTCCTCCAGGAAGCAACTGAAAGGATCCACAAGGGAAAGGCCTGCTCAGGATTTGTAATTGGGCCTTGGAAAGCTGAAAGAGAAACTCTGCTGCACAACCATGAAACTGCAACAAACCCTGAGCAAATTAAGCTCAGCTCATCCCCACGCTGGGTCAGCTAGACTGTGCCCAATGCCCCAGTTGGCCAAATTCAGGCTGATTCAGAAAGCTCTGTTCTGCTGTGAGTGCTTTGTAAACAGCCCCCAAAGGCCCCTTGTTCTCTGTCTCAAACATGGAACACACAGGCAATAAAATTCCTAGGGAAACTAGGAGCCATGGTAGAGCTAGATCCTATTTTATATGCTTAGAATTTAAATTTTGCCTTTCAAGTTGGCCCTTTAAATCATCCCCACACCTTCCAAAATCATATCTGGAATTTGAGCAGTGTAAGCAAGACTTTGAGGATCCATTGTTTAGGCTGTCTCAGCAGGAACATCAAGGAATACTAAATTTTTGATCCTGCATTCATTTAACTCAAGGAATAAATGGTATTTAACTGGATTTTTCTTTTAAATTTACTTTCAAAATGGGTTTAAAAAGGACTGAGATGCAAAGGTGGAGAAAACAATTCATTTATGTGCTTATTTACAAAAAAAAATTTGGACAAAGCAGCGTGCTAGAAAGCAGTTTTCCCAATAATGTTCACTGGAGGAGTTACCATGTCTTCAGAATAGGCTGTTTTCAGAAGCTGAGGAAATCTGGAACTTTTCAAACCCTTGGCCTAAACGTGACAAGTATTGCAACATTTCTTGCTCCTTGTTCAAGGAAATCTCCCAGGAAAATAAACAGCAGAGCAGATCAGCTATTAAGCTGGGCCCCTGACGCTGCTGGCTCTTTCATCAGGTCTTATATCTGTTAACCTTTCATAAATGTCAGCCTGAAAAGAAGTTTCAACCACATCCCAGTGCCAAAAAAATTCCCCTGCTCATTCTGCTCCAGCACAGGCTGCAAACCCAGCTGCATTGCTCCTGCAAGGAGTGGGGATCTGCAGCAAGGATGGGCTGAGCTCTGCCAGGGCTTCCCTCCCCACTAGAAAATTGAGGTTGCACATTACAGGTGCATTATCAGAGTTACTGAATTTGCATAAAAGTTTCCACTCAGTGACAAAAGGGAAAAGTGTCACTGTGAATTACAGAAGCAAGGGAAATATTCTGCTAAAATCACTGTCGTCATTTGCTGTCTCCCAAAATTTCCTAAGGAGCTTTCATGTATCTTGATGAAAGTGCAATTAAACCAAAAAATTGCACCTGCATTATGACGGCCATGCTACAGTTATTGGGTAATTCTTGGCATAATTTACAAGTTAAGTTGAAATGCAGAGAGTGTGTGAGCAGTTTCAGCATTTGCTGCAACAGAAAGATGGTTTTAATGAACTGTTAGCTCTCCACAATTGTTGCTAATTACCTGCTCTCAGAAACAGCCCTACTCATCACTAAGATTTTTTTTTTAGTGTTTATAGACAGCAATAAAACAACTATCATTATCACATATCAATTAACTTTCTATCTTTTCCATCCCTTCAGCAGTAAAGGCATTTTTTCGACAATGCTCTCAGGCACAGGGTGGGATTATTGGGAACATGCAGGGTCAGGAGTTGGACTCTGATCTTTGTGGGTACCTTCCAGCTCAGGGCATCCTGTAATTATTCTTTTAGGAACAGCAAAAACTCCTCATGCTAAAGGTCTCTCTGAACCATCAAATCCACAGGAGCAGAACCACACAGGTAACAACTGAACCACAGCCTGCACATAAAAGGGTCCCCAGCCCCAGTTTGTGACTTCAGAGAGAGCATCAGATCAGAACGTGGTTGTTTCCCTGAAGCAGAGGCACCTTCTCCTTATCACTGAATAATCAAGTATTACACATTTAAACCCCCTCTCTTAAGTAACAAATGAAAAGCAAAGCAAACATTTCAGGCCTGTAGTGATGTCCCTTCCACAGGAGCTTTCCCTGGCTTCCCATGTCTGTGGGACACCTCACAGAGCACCAACACCAAAGTCCACTCTGGGCTGGACCATAACAAATGAAAACTAATATTCAGGAAGCTCAAATGATTAAAGGAGTACAGGCCTAAGGGTCAGCAAGATTTTTTTCCTCTGCTTCCCCCTTCCCTTCTTTATATGTCTGTTAAAGAAATAAGATATTTAAAAAGGTCATTTGTTTACAGGAAAGGTGAATTCATGTGGTTAAAATCAACTCCTTGAGGAGATGATTAATGCCAAAGTAACAATTATTGGTTAAAAAGAAAAGGAAAAAAGGAAAAACAAAAGGGTAAAGTCCATTTTTATGTCATCCTGAATTTCTAACACTGCATTACCTCCTCCTCCAAAACACTGAAGGAGTCAGGAAGACAATGCAGGGAATTGCTCTGATTTGAAATGGAGATTTAATAACTGACTGTTACCCTGGCCTACTACAGAGTTAATAGTAGGTGTAAACCACTGTGCTATTCCACTGTCAGAGCTGAAATAAAGAAGTCCAGAAATTTCCTGAGCTGCAGCTCCTCGGACCCTTAGAGCTTTCATCATCACAGTTTGAGGATTTTGTTTATTTTCCATGGCTATCACCTGGGCTAAGTTGTTCTCAAAAGACAATATCCAGCAGGAAATCGTTCCTGGGGCAGCAATCATTCCTGCTAACAGCTCCACTCTGCACATTCTTTTTGCTGATCAGAATTTGCTGGTGCTCCAGTGCTGCAGCACCAGGGCAGCAGAGCTCACCTTGGGAGGGGGCTGGAATTGATTTTGTTGGTTCTTCCAAGGTGGCAGGAGCTGACCTCACGTCCAGCACAGTGCACGGGGTCATTTGTGCACACAGTGCTGAATTTGTCCTTGTTCTGGGATTCCTCTGCTTGGCAGGAATCAGGCATTTGGGAATGGCAGTTCTTGTGTTACCACTAAAGCAAAACACTCTGGGTTTATAGCAGGGGTGAGAATGGAGTATTATTGCAGTTTAAAGCTGATCGTGTCCTTCAGCATCCCTGGCTCCCTGGAATTACTTGGATGTCACACAGAAATTTCTCTGTGCAGGTCATTTGTGGCAGCACATTCTGAGAAGCACCAGAGAAGTGACTGCAGCAGCTCATGGAAACTTCAGCACAGGTGAGAAAATGAGGTTTGGTCAGACACAGCACCATTATCATTTCTTCTTGTGGGAAAGACCATGAAAAGTGGTCAACTGCTGCAGCAAAATGGAGAAACAACCAATGTTAAACCATCAAAATAAATTATACTAGAACTGTAAAATTAAAGACATGCAGTCCCAACAGGTGAGTCCCCACCTCATCAAAATCCTTTCCCTCTGCTTAAGTTCAGCAAAAAACTCAATTAAGAAACAAAACTGTTTGACTGAAACACAAATTTTCAGCTAGTGCTGAGTGTACTTCAAATATTTACAGCATTAAACAGCTCAGAACTCAGTTACAGGAGTCAAGCAAGCCAGTTCTCCTTCCTTGAGCTAAATGTCTAAATGAACACTGTGGTTCAAAATGCCTTCATGCACAATTTTATCCCAAGTATATAAATTATGAATAGAAAAGATTTAAAAATTATTTCTAACCTGGTAAGTATAACTAAAGCAGTAACAATGAGCTCAGCTGAATATGAATAACAATCTTTCATGGTGCTATTTAATGAAAGTTAGCCAGTGTTTTAATTAATTTTTTTGTTTCAATACTTGATTTTTTGCTATTCATTGCTGAGGAAAAATACAGCCTCTATTACAACATTCTGAGCTCCTATTCTCGGTATGGTTCTAGACAGAACAAAAAGTGATTTAGGCACACAGAAATGGCCACCAGCAAGCTTGGAAAACACAACCAAGTTAAAGGATGTATTTCCCCCTGTCCCAAACCCTCAGTGCTGAGCTATTTCACCCTTCTGGCTCTGTACTTATCTTTGATGAAGTGAAGAGCTCTGTGCTGCTCCCACACACAGACAACAAAAACAAAGGCACAGATTAAACACAGAAGCCTCAGCTTTATTTTGGTTAGCTGGAATCTGACACTGTGCCAGCTACACCCACCTATTCCCAGAGCATTCCCACCCGGGACCTCCCAGCCTGGAGCTCCAATTGCTCCCAAGCACAACAGCAATTCCCTGGGCATCGTGTGCTGGGACAGCACAAAGTTATTATCTCCTTATCACTGCTGAAATCTCCATTCACTGGACACAAAGTCATACCCTGACAAATGATATCGCTCCCCAAAAAGTTGGCCGCCAAAATCTAATTTTCCTAAAAGAAGATGAAGCACATTCTGACAAGCAGGCAAATCAGGAGGGAGAAGATAAGATTCAACTTGATAAGGACAGGTTATGATAAAAGTGAACATAGTGCTTAACTTAGCAATTCTGAGATGCTGCAGATAGGGAGACAACAGCAGGCTGAGGCCAGGAGTCCTTTTTGCATCCAGGGAGATAAATATCCGTGTATTTGCTCAATATCCCGAACAAATGCAAATATCAGGAAATGGAGATAATTCTCCATCTCCTCAGCGATGCCAGCAGCTTGGTTTGTACATCCCACATGCTGGTGGTTCCTGAGGGATAGCAAAGGAAAGAGAGGATGGAATGGCTTCTCATCTCCTTGCAGAGGGAAGGGACCAGGGTGTTAATTGTGTGCAATTGTTCCTGGAAGGTGCAGCAGTGAAATTTTGTAGGTTCTCTCAAAGCCAGACCACTGTGCTTAGCTGCAGACACTGCCAGAATTCTGACATGTTTAAAAACCTCCTGGCAGACACAGGCAGAACCAAAATAAGCTTTTAAAATACAGCCTCACACTTGAGATCCCATAATTAATATACCCTTTCCATTTAGCATCTCCAAGATTCAAATAACCTACAAACTAATAGTTCAGTAGGAATCTCACTGGGATTTTTTTTAGTTTCCCTACCTTTCACTTGGCTCCACAAATAGAAACAGGATTTTTACTTTAAGTCAGAAATTTGAAACGCTGGTTATTAAATTAGCAAGTTGCTCTTCTCTCTGCACATTAGCCACTGAGCAGATATCAGACTGAAATACATTTAATCAAATGATTCGTGAAAATGGCCAAGCAGAATGTTTCTGTACAGTTCACTGAGCAGGGAAGTGAAAACGCAGGAGGAAAAAAGATTTATTAAGTTGAACTTTATCTACAGAAATAATTACCATAATGTGTGCATGCATCCAGCTGAGTGCTGCTGCTCTGGGTTTGTGTTCCTGCACGGTGACCTCCTCCACACCGTGCCCAGCACCTTCCCATCCCAGGGCACTGCTCCCAGCCAGGCCAGGGCTGTCCCTTCATTAGTTGAGTACAATCAGTTTGTGTCACTGGGTTTTACAGTGCTGCTGGCAGATGTCTGAAACTGATAACAACCGTCCATTTCCTGTGATGTCTGAAGGATTTTTTGCTTTTTCTTGTATATACCTTTTACACAGTTCCCTATATCCACAAGTATCAGCATGCACACTTGTGATGCTTTAGCTGATAACTCAGCCTGGTTTCTTGGTGTCCTGCAGGCTGGGAGACCAAACACCCCAGAGCTGCAGAGTCAGAGACCAAACACTCGATTGTTGTAAGAACTCCAGGTCCCCTGGCAGGACAGATTCTGTAAACTAGAAGTGAGCCCAGCCCAGCCCTTATTGGGCCCTCTCGTTAGATATGCTAATGAGTGAGGTCTTTAATTGTACACTTGACTGGGGGGAAAGGACATTGGGACGCTGTCACCTGGGTGAAGCCATGCATGGAATGGGATCCTATTAAACACCGAGGGAAACGACCCCAACCCTCTGACTGTGTCTGGGCTTTGATTTCCTAAGACCACGAAAAGGCATCACTTGTGTTCATGATAATTTTCTGAAGAAATTATTCCCCTGAAGAGAGATGCCGTGTGGTTCCCGTTGTCCCTGTGCACAGTGAGGAGCAGTGAGGTGCCACCTCAGCCCTGTGCTGCTGCTGTCCACATCCCCTTTGCCTGGAGCTCCAAAGGGCCATTTCTCCATGGTGAGTGCCCTCTGGAACAGGACAGGAACCTTTCCACAACGAGATGCCAGCCATGCCTCTGGAATGGCAGCTCTGTGCCACGGGAATGCCTCCATCCCTCCAGGAGCTCCCTCTCCCTCCCACTGCCCCTGCCTGGCAAGCTCAGAAATGAAAACAAGCTCCTGTCCTCCTCTCCTGCTCTCCAGCCCCACACAATTAAACCACAAATATGCAGTAATTACAGTAAGTTAACTCCTCACAGGCACAGAATCCCTGGCTTGTGGCTGGAGCCACATCCTCAGTCCACCAGGGGTATTAAAAAATAACAAGAATCTAAAGCAGCTTTTAGGAGCTGCCTCCTGCTCGTCAGATGCTCGGCCAACACTCCTTTCCTGTTATAAACACAGCTCCAGTGGTGGAGGACCAGGGAAAACTGGAGTAAAAGGAACGTTTTGTTTTCCCACTGCTCACCCAGGAAGGCACTGTAGCTTTTATCTTGTAAAAGTAGCTCCCATTTAGGAAAGGAGGAAAATTAGGGAGTAGGGCTGACCCCCACTCCTTAACTCTTGGCATTTATGCCTTGTCTCCACAAGGACTTGGATTTAAAAGAAAAAAGAAAATAAACAGAAGCCAAAACTTAAAATTGCTTCTGAGGTGTGTTTCCCAGGATATCCAGGACATTTAAGTCTCTTGGACCATGAAATATAACTATTCTTTTAAGCAATTGTAGACAGAAGAAATGACACCATAGAAAGGTCAGGATCAGCTGGGAAAGGGAAAATGGGGCTCAGGAGCTCAGTCCATGTGTGGGCAGGAGGAATTGCAGCCAGGATTGCTGTTCCAGCTGATGGAAATTGCATCCACACCCTGCAGCACAGGAGCTGGGATCTGCTTTTGCTGCAGCTGACCCAATAACAAAAGCAGGGCTCTGCACAACACGATATTCCTAAGGCAGGAAGGATCTCTGGCAGGAAATGTTCCACCTGCAGCAAACAGCACTTGCCTGTCTTGTGAGGAAGCCTCATTATTTGTGTCAAAGTGGGAAACAGGCCTTAAGTTAATTCCTCCCCTCCTCAGAAGCTTTGAGAGGTTATTGGGTTTGGTTTGTGTGGGCTGTTTTAAATATTATATGGACACACAGGTCACTCCTCCAATGCTGCTGTTTACATTGAGGTAGCAGACACGGATGTCACCAGCCTGGCTGCTCTGTCCCTTCCCAGGATGGCTTTTCCAGGGATCTTGGGATAATAATTCTTGTTTTTCACACACAATCATCAATAAAGTCACCTCTGAGTGCAGTGACCTGTGCAGAGCAGTCTCACTGATGACAAGGAATGAAGGAGAGCAGTATTTCTCCTGCCCTGTCTCTAAATACTCATTTACATGAAGGGCTTTTTGAACTTGGTGTTCCCAAACAATGCATGAGCCGTGTACAACGAATGTGGTGGGGAGAAGAACACAAAGCTTTGATGGAGAAAACTAAATACCATTTTTGTAAACTGTAGTTTTTCACAGCTTGAACGAATAGACTCATTTCATTGTTTTCCATTTCAAAAGCACAGAACTGGCTCTTATTAAACAGCACTATTGACTTCTCTTTTATAAACACTACAGCAAGGAAAAATGAAGACTAAAGAAACGCACTGGAATTCATATGGTCAGTAAACACTGACACTCTTCTTGATTTATCCTTCATCCTGTATATATTTTTTAATCCTGTTCCTGGAACTCACTTTGTTTCCATTTTCCACGTTTTAAAATTTGCAAGAAGACACAACATGCCAGCTAAATGAGGATTTATGAGGAGCACACATCCTCACCTCAGCTACAGCAGGCTGCAGGCACTCGAAGGGGTGCTTCACTAGGAAGGAGATTCCAGGATTGCAGCAGGATTGCTGATGTGTTCACACTTGGAGATGATCAGGAACTGAGTGCTGAGCAGGGCCCATCTTTCCTCTTACATTTTAATGGCTCTCTTACCAAAAGTTTCACCACAGCACCGGGAGTTGAGTGCTTCCCCCTTGCAGTAGGATTTTGATGTATTCACACTTGGAGATGATCAGGAACGTGAGCAGGGCCCATCTTTTCTCTTACACTCTTTAATGGCTCTCTTTCCAAAAGTTTCACCACATCACCGGGAGTTGGATGCCTCCCCCTTGCAGTAGGATTTCTGATGTGTTCACACTTGGAGATGATCAGGAACTGAGTGCTGAGCAGGACCCATCTTTCCTCTTACACTCTTTAATGGCTCTCTTTCCAAAAGTTTCACCACAGCACCAGGAGTTGGGTGCCTCCCCCTCGCAGCAGATTCCAGGTTTTTATGACAAACCATAACTTTACGTTCACTGGCGCCAAGATGTACACAGCATCAATTTGCTTTCATTTTTGTGTCTCAAACACTCCACACAAAGACAACACTATAAATATGTGACATGACTAAATGATGAAGCAGCAGCTTCCTGCTGAAATTTTAAAGTGAGATAGACATTGTTTTAGCTGAGGAAGCCATTTAGATACCAGCTGTTCCCGCTGAAAAGATGTGGCAGCCATCAGCAGAAATAAGAAATGCTCTCTCTGTACATATTGAAATGAGTTTTATCTTCCTCTCCATTCTGCTTTGTGTTCCTCCTGGTGAAAAAGACAAAATTCATCTCACACCCATATTTCCTCGCAAGCACAAACGCTGCAGCAGAGGAATCTCTATCTTTGCACCCATACACACACTTAGGTGAGATCAAAACTATGAAGCATATTCTGTCTGCACAGAAATAAACTGCTGAGAAGTCTTGGAGCCTGGAATTGAAGGTAAAAGGAGAAACTTGAGGGCATCTCCTTCCTAAAATTAATTTTCCACGTATTTGTTTCTAGGTGGTATTTGTGGTTTGTATTCTAATTAGGAGAAAATAGCTTGGCATGTGTCAGATAGCACTGCAGGAAAACACAGAATCAATATGGATATTTCTGTGACACCTGAAAATAATCTTTCTTTCACTGGATCTTAGATTTAAGATTAGTACCAATCATTACAGTCACATTTTAGAAAGCAGCATGCACTTACTCAAGGGTTTCAGCTTGAAAAATACCATAGACTGTGTATATCAAACTTTTCATACGACTATATCTGTTCAAAACACAATCTTCTAATGACTGGGACAAAACAGATGATGTGGTGTGCATCCAAAAAGAGGTTAAGAAGTCGGCAGAACTAACATTTCTCCCCAGAGATAGAATAAAAATCATTATATCATATTAAAGATTTTGCTTCTTTTGCCACAGGCAATCAATTCCAAAAATTTGATTAAAAAAAGCCTTGCATTAGTGTGGTATTCTCAAGCTGCTTCTTATTAACATTTGATTGTAGCAAACTCTAACGACAACCAGGATCAGCTCTCATTATTCTAAATAAAGAGTACAGTCATTTTCTCCTTAATGACTGGAGTGAAATGTGTCCACAGGGACATTTTAGTTTACTCTCTCACACAATGTAATATTGTCATTATTAATACTTCTCGAAGACCAAAGTTATCTTTGCAGAGTCACCAGATTTTAATTTTTAAATATGCACAGCCTCAGTCACATGCAGTTTGATTCCCTCAAGTACAAATAGCACCAGCCTTGAAATGCTGCAATGAAACAATTCATATTATGATGCTTGTCACAAAAAAAAACCCCAAAAAACAAAAAAAAATCCAAACAAACAAACAAAAAAAAAAAAAACCAAAAAAAACCCCCAAAAAACAAAAAAAAATCCCCCAAAAAAACAAAAACAAAAAAAAAGCCAAAAAAAAAAAAAAACCAGCAAAGAAATAGAAGCAAATTAAATTTCACATCCTTGGGAAGGAGACAATTGCCACAAAACTCACGTAAGAGAGAGGTTATGATTTGCCCATTGCTGTGTTAACCAGCGAGTCAAATATAAAAGGAGAACTGTAACAAAAGTTCCTTGGACTATAAACTGCATGAAAACAGGAACTTCCCTTCTGGTCAGTGCTGAAGGCAGTGAAATCCTGAAACATCCAGGATCCCTCTGGATAGATGTACTTCAGCATAAACAAACAGGGAAATAGTTATTTTTCTACACTTTCAAAGCAATGCAAAGGAAAAAAAAAAGGTATTTCCTCCAGGTATTAAGCAAAGATCTGGCGTTGCAATGCAACTGGAGCAATCCAGCAGTCACCAAAGGAGCTGCCCCAGTTCCACCAAACTCCCAGACAAAACTCCCACCCTGTGCAGGGCTTGTTCTCTCTCTGGTCCAGGCCATGGAGAGGCAGAAGGGTCACACCCTCATAGTTTGGGGTTTAAATTACCTGGCTGTGCTGATATTTTCCAGAGGCTCTTTAGAGGCAAAGGGTGGAGGAGATGCTTGGGGGCGTGAGGGAGTGTTTAAAGGAGGCTGGAATTGAGCCCCATTGATTTCCAATCCAGACAGGCACCTGCCCAATTCCTCTGCCCTCAAATAAACCCTCACCAGGCACCTCTCTCCATCTGGAGTATGTGACTAGCTCCAAAAATCCCTTTACTGGATATTTTCATGAAATCAATGGTTGCTCAGGACTTTGCTAAACATCAATTAGAAGAAACATCATTCAGGAACTTAAGCAGAGCCTGGGCAGTCTGGCTCTGTTTGGTTGCTCTTGTCCTTCTTTCTTCTGAGCTGCTCCCAAAATCTGCCAGACCAGGAGCTGCTTCTTCTCATGCCAGGCCTGGTGCAGCTTCTCACCTTTTACAAACAGGTGGTGATGCCTTTTTCAGCCTAGAAATGAAACAACACACACATCTGAGATAATATTAGTATAGGAGGCAATATAAAGGTTGATCTTTATTGGAGACCTCCAGGGGCAATTATGGAAAAATTGGAAAAATGCCCACAAAAGTCTCCCCACCCCCATGGGGGTGCATACAGTTTTACAGGTTTAGTAAATTAGCAGATTTGACAAAAATTCCCAATTTGAAGCACAGGTGATGAGGTAATTCCCCCTTCTGGTTCAAGCCTTTCCTGGAGCCCCCGCTTTGGTACCAGCTGTACTTGGTTATGAAAATGTATTTCCAAGAGCTGTTTGCAACCTTGGCAGCCAGGGAGAACCAAGGTAGGAGAGGGGCCCTTGGAATGTGTTTTGTCTTTGTGCCTTGGGAAGGGGCATGGAAAACTACTGGGAAAACCAGCCACTAACACAATAACAGCCTACCAAGCTTCAAGTATTTGTGTAAATCATACAGAGAAAATATAAAAGGAAAAGGCAAGAATCAGTAGGCATCAGTGGGAACAATCAAACAGCTCAACAACCATCAGCACCCAAATCCCAGCACCCAAATCCCAGCACCCAAATCCCAGCACCCAAATCCCAGCCACCTTCTCAGGCTGCTGCCTCTCCCTGCCAGGTGTCCCCTGGCACGTCAGGGTTGGGTCACCCACACAAAGCACCACCCACTAAAGCCAGCTTGGGTGGTGGCTTTGGGAGTCCCCAGCTGTCCCTACCCCTTTTCCCATCCCAGCTGGTGCTCCCACTAATCCTGACTGGCACATGGAAAGGCTGCACAGAGCTGTTACCATCACCTCCTACATTAAATATCCTCGCTTAAGTCCACACTTGTTTTGTATCAAATCCTGAATTTTTCGGAGTCGTGGCTCCTTCTGTTGGTACTTGAGTTAAACAAAGCTTTTTTATTCCCTGAGCAAATATGTAAGTCATGTGGAAAAAAAAAAATGAGGAAGCCATGGTTTGAATACTACAGAAAGGCACTGCCTTGCCTCGTGTTATGCCATGGTCTCCAGGAGGCATCCAGGGCTTTTAATCATCATGATTTGCAGGGTTAGTTTACATCTGTAAGACTTCTTTGGGGGGTTATTATTGTGCTGCCACTACAAGTCTGTTTAAACCCAGTACACAGCTTTGTAAACCTCAGCTAATGAAGCACATCTAACGCTGAAGAGGAAACAGAATAAAAGAGGTTGACATGGAAAGCAGAATTAAAAAATGTAAAAACTACACGATAAACAAAGCAGGTCATAAATTGCTGAAAGATGCCATAGGAAGCAGTGTATTATATTTTCTGATACCAGATTAAACGTATTTTATTATCAAATATTAGAGCTTTTAAGTATCTAAACCCTAACTAATCTGGGAATCACTAGCTGAAAGAAAGCTTCTTTAAAGCCCTGAGCCTACAAGATTAATTTTGACTCCTGTTGAGTAAACAAGTGGATATTCTCATCAAGCACCATTCTGTGCCACCACACACCACAGAAATTCCCCATGGGCTCAGAGAAATGTCCAAATTACAGGGCAGAAAGCTGTGGCAATTAATGAGCTATAAAACTTGACATAAGGGATCCCAGACTCAGACCTTCTCCCAGGCACACAAACCAACAAAACTTGTACAAATTTCTATGAAAGCAGGATCAGACATTGAATTTTTTGAGCTCTGAATTGCTTTGTGTCTGCCAGGTTTATTTTTATTTTAAATCTGTGGCCACCACCTGAGCAGCTGGGCGTGTGGAAACCAGCAGGTGTGGCAGAAATCATGGCTGAGTCCTGAGATTTTGCACTGCTTTTACTGTGTCACAAGCGAGGCCCTAATTTGGTTTTAATAAAAAGTAATTGAAAGTAATTTAATAGCAATTGATTGTTAAGGGGATACATTTTGCAGTTTATCAAGTCTATAGAAATGCAGTATAATTAACTCCAAACTGCATAGGCAATAATGTAATTATAATCTCAACAACTTTAAATTTCCAAGCATTGTTTAAACAGTTAATTAAAATTTTAAAAGACAGTGCTCTGTTACATGTCTATACTGTTAATTGCTAAAAAATGCTAATCGATATTTGTTAAGTAATCCAATTAATTGAGTAATCCAATTCCTAGCCTCTGTGAAGCTAAATAAATACAGCTTCATGGCTCTGACTTACAAACTAGATAAATAGCCAGATATTGATTTAATAATCAATTACACATTAAATGATTGCCAGTTATTTATCAGTTATAGACACAGGGCCAAGTGGGAAGCAAGCAGATGAAGGTTCCAGTTTGATCATTTCCAGCAGGCTGCACAAACCCAAAGCTGAGCTCAGTGCTCTGACATTCCTCTGCTGGATGTGTTGGGTGCAAGGCTCCTTGCCACGTTGGCTGAGCATCTTTATGTCACCTTTTACACCAGGATAACTCAGCTGGGGCACAGAGCTGATGTCCCTCAAAATGAGCAGGCACAGGGGCCGCATTTCCAGGTGCTGCTCCCCCTCAGTGCCCAGGAGCTGCTGGTGCTCTGCATTTGCACAGGATTCCAGTTTTCCAGGTTCCTCCTCACCACCAGAGAGCTCCAGGTTACACAGAGGGACCTTCCCAGCACAGCAAAAGCTGCTTCCAAAATCCCTGCTCCTGTGCTCTCCTGCTCTGTGCTGTTAAATCCTTATCATGGAAGAAAAAAACATCCCTTTGTCATTTCTCTGCTTGCTCTAAAGATGCACCCTGAGATGGCAATTTACACCTGGAAAAAGCTTTATCCAAAATGAGGAATCAGCTTGTGCTTACTGGTGACCACTGGTGGCTGTTCCTGACTGCTAATTTAACACACTCCCAATAAACCAAGATTAAATTATTGAACTCCTTTCCTCTCATCACTGAATTCTGTGTTTGTAACACACTGAACACATCTAAAATAACCTCTGCTACCCTAATTAGGTGTTTGCTCATTAAACCTACGTCAGCCCTGGTTGGAGGACTCACCAGGGCAGAGCCCCCCTCATCAGCTGTGTTTGCAGCTCTCAGCACAATGTCAATATTTCCCCAAACTGTGGTGTCTAAATAGCACAACAAACCTCAGCTTGAATGGATTTGACAAAGCAGTGCATCAGCACGAGAAGGAGTCAGGAGATATTTTGCTAGATCAATTCCTAAACAAATGTGTTGTGCAGGTGAAATAGGGGCTGCATGGATAAAGACAGCAGCTCGGTGAGAGGTGGCATTTTATTTCTGGAGTTCAGTCTTGCAGTCAAGCCACATTCACTCTTCACATCCTTCCCCTGAGGTTCAGCCCTCGAGGAAGAAATTTGTGTCACCAGAGCCTCTTCATGCAAACGAGAGAGAGAAAACTGCAGGGTCAAAGCATACATGATGGCAAGCTTGGCAAAGGTGCCCCAAAGTTTTCAAACTTCAATTTTATTTAATTGGGAAATAAAAGAGAAAAATCTTTCTAAGTCTTGAGCTTGTTCCAGAGGCAAGACAGTAAATAGATCACTGGAATATCTGGGCTTACTGATTCCTTTTTTCTTATTCGTTTTTGAATTGCTCCCTAATGGACAAAGGGTTAAAATAAATCATCAAGGAAGGGGGGAATGAAAAGGAAAGTAAAATTGCACCTGGGTGCAGCACTTGACGCTGTACACAGCACAGAGCATTTCAAGGGTGTGTTCTCCACACTGCATCAGGACTGGGGCTCCTTCTGTGACAGACTTCTCTAAAAACAGTGACAGTTTTCACTGTAAGCAACACTGAAGGACAGGAGCTTGATTCCATCATTTCATGGCTGTCAGCCCCACAGACAGCAAGGTATATTTTAGGACAACACACTCTTCAGCAGCTGCTTGCATGAATAGGAACACACTTCCATCATTAGTCATTTAGCCCATATAATGTGACAACAACATTTATTACACAGCCTCGGAGCTTCCTGACAGCAGCAAGAATCCAGCATTGTTCTTTGTACAATTTGCATGTGTTGAGTGCTTCAAGGAGACAAAGTATTTGAACATCAATAACATTTGTCTTCCTGCTACCTTAATTTGCTGCGTAGGGCTGAGGGAGGATTGACTCCCAAGGCTTCAGAACCTCGGGATGAAACACTTTTTGGTCAATCCCCGACTGTGATGCCAGCAGGTGACTCGTGGCACAATTCCCTTTGGAAAGAGGGACCAAAAAGGGCACTGATCTGAGCAAACACCTGAAAAACGATAACCACTGAGGAGAAAGATTTCACTGGATTCATCTACAGCGTGGCAAAAATTCTGATAATAGAATTACCCCTCATTCCACCCTCACCAAGTCCTCTCTGCAGCAGCATCCAGACTTTCCCAGGTGCCTCCCACACCTCCATGCCTCGTCCTAGGATTTCCCTTCCCCTTGCACATCTGCATGGAAAGGGAATGACTCAACTCTAAGTGCCCACTTCAATCCAATTGCTTTGCTGAAGTCTCAATTCCATGACATCAAACACATGAATGTGATATTTGGGTTGATCCTGCAGTATTTGAACACCACAGCTGGAGGAAGCTTTGATGAGCAAACCCTTGAGTGAGAACTGACTGCTGCAGATTTAAGGTAGCAATTAAAGGTTTAAAGAATTAAAATAAAGATTGGTGTGTATTTACCTTGCAGCCTTTCACCAGGATCTCTGACAGCCTGGTAAATACAGACCAGGCACTTGGAGAGGCTCAGCTCTGACAGGTAAATAAGGTAAGAATGAAAACCAAATGTAATGCACTTGGATTGCAGGAATATTCCAATTAGCCAAGTAAAAGGGAAGAAATGGCTCAGCACAGCACAAACTCTGTGTGAGTCTCAGAGACAGCCTCTCCTTTCAGCACCCACGGCTCCTTTCCTCTTCAGCTTACACAGAAAATCTCATTTATGTACCCAAACTGGACAGGGAACCACCTCACTGAAAAACACACCCCAAACCCCACCAAGACTCCTCTGAACAAGCACAAAAGGCTAAGAAGGAGAAAAATCCTGGAGTCTACACCCATATTGTCCACCCCTTCCATTGCCTGCTCACAGCATCCAATTCAGAGGAAAGACTCTGAACTGATAATAGAAATAATGTTTCCCAAATCTCAGTTGTTCTGTGAGCATCAGTCGGTGCCAAAGCCCTGATAAATTTATGTTGCATCTCATATACAATTCAAAATATAGTTCTAAGTATGAAAACAAACCACACTGCTTGCCATGCACCACAGGGTTTTGTGTTTGTTTTCCAAACAGTCATGCCAGAGATGCTTCAGGCCTACTAGAAATTTCTTAACATCTGATGCATAATGAAAATATTTAATGTAGCATAAACACTCCTCTTTTCTTACCGCCCCCCTCCATTTCTTAAGTGGCAACCAAAGCTCTGTTTTGTTAGATGAACAAGGATTAATTCCATTTAAGTGCTGTATGAAAGATCTTGCAACCAGGATTAGAGATTTCCTACCTGAAAAGAGAGGGAGCTGGCACAGTCCAGCTGAAGGACCCCAGGTCAGAGCTTTGCAAAAGTACAGGACTTAATCACTACAACATTTGGAATCCAAGGATTTCCTCTCCCACTCCCCAAAACCACCCATGTTTCCCTTCCAGAGGAAAACCCTTCTGACCCTTCCAAATGAAGCCTGTAAGACCAGGCTGCCTTTCAAAATTCCACATCATATGATGCAAAAAAAATAATAGTTGCAAAGGTTTTTCATGCCTATGACCATCACATTAAAAAGTAACTTCAGAAATTCAAGGTTCTAGTGACCTATATACTGTCAGCTTTTAAAAAGGCATAAGAAGAAACATTATGGAAACAGCTATGTAAATATAGTTCATTTAATAAAAATGTAAATAAGATTCACAGAAGAGACTAAGAAACCTTGAAATATTTATTTTAAATGGAAGGGATTAAGTCTTCAAGGCAAGATTTGTTTCTAAACTTGTAACTCCAGTATTCCAGGGCTATTGTGCTTTACCTTATTTATTAAAGGGAAAGTTCTTATAAAATAAATACATGAAGCTACTCTAACATACTTACTGCTACTTCTTATTACCTTTCAAGGACTTGTGGATGTTGCCACTGTGGTCTGAATTCAGCACATTACAGGAGAAATATTCAATATCTCATTACTGGTGTTTTCCAGCCTTAATCATCTCCACAAATATATTTGCCCTTTTGCATTCATACCTGGTTTGACTTGATAGCATCTGACACAGGAAACCTGACTGAAGATGAAACAAAGAAACAAAAAAAAAGATCTAAGGCAGCATCATAGAGCATTTATTTATAGGGAAAGAAAGGAGGGAAATGGAAGGGTTATTTGGAACTTCTTCACCTACAAAACAGAAACAGAGACTGATGATCTGAGCCCTTGATTTACTGGCTACACATAAAATCAGCAATACTTAAATAGCATCTCACTTGTACTTTCAATGATGGACCAAAAGGGAAATCGTATTTGTAGTCTGCCAGGAAAAGAAGCTGGTGCTTTTAGGAAATATTTACATTGAGCATGTGAGGTGGTTTTTCTGCATTCATTTTTACCAACACCTTCTCTCATGGAAGTCACCTGTGCTTCCTGCTAAAGCATTATCCAAGAGAGGCACTGATCTCTGCCTTCCAGTGTCAAAGTTGCTTTGTAGATCTGGGGACAAAATAAAGGATTGACAGGAGAATTCAAAGGAATGGATGAGAGTCTACCCAAAAGAAAAAATAAACCTTACGAAGATTTTTCAACTACAGCAAAAGTTCACTAATTTTTGTAAACTGTGGAGAGATAAAAGTAAGAAGTGAGATGTAGAATCACAGAACAATCAGGTTGGAAAAGCCCTCCCAGCCATGGAGTCCCAGCTGTGCCCAGTGCCCAGAGCTCTGAGTGCCACCTCCAGCCCTTCCTGGGACACCTCCAGCCATGGGCACTCCAAAGCTCCCTGGGCAGCCCCTGCCAAGGCCTGAGCTCCCTTTGCATGGAGAAATTCCTGCTGCTGTCCAAGCTGAGCCTCCCCTGGCCCAGCCTGAGGCCGTTCCCTCTCCTCCTGTCCCTGTTCCCTGGCAGCAGAGCCCGACCCCCCCTGAGCCCCCTCCTGTCAGGGACTTGTGCAGAGCCACAAGGTCCCCCCTGAGCCTCCTTTGCTCCAGGCTCAGCCCCTTTCCAGCTGCCTCAGCCCCTCCTGGGGCTCCAGCCCCTTCCCCAGCTCCGTTCCCTGCCCTGGACACGCTCCAGCCCCTCCAGGGCTCTCTGGCCAGGAGGGCCCAGAACTGGACACACGGTAATGAATTGTGCTATAAACAAATGTGCCAGATTTGTAACACCAGGTAATTAATGCCACATGGGTGCACATTCATTAGAACAAATTAATCCTTAATGACCTTCAGTGCCTAACTCTACCTGTTCAGGTAGGCAAGAAATGAGATAGTCAGACAGCATCAATAATCAGATGAGATCAATATTCAGATGAGATCAATATTCAGGTAAGATAAATAAAGCATTTAGCTCAAAGCTCCAGTGCTGATGAACTCAAGTTTGGGAATCACTTCTGTAGGATCTCTGCCCAGCAGTTTGAGTCTGCTTCTCCCAGAAGTGGGCAAGCAAGGAAACAGAGAATTGCAGTCATCAATCCCAGGAAAGAAAAAGACTCCGAACTTCAGGATCAGCAGGAGACAGAACTAATGCTCCAACAGAGGAGATGTTTCTCAAACAGTAACGAGAGCCCTCAGAGACTTCAGGTTCTTGAAGTTTGAAGGCCAAGGCAAAAATAAGCTGAAAGTTGCAGTTATCTGCTTTGTCATAAACTGCTGGTCATCAGAGCCAGTGTTTGTGGGGTGGATTTAAAAAATGTGCAGCACTGAGCCCCAATTATCCTGAGCATTGTTTCCCCAGAACTGCACTGCAGGTAATTACACTCTCTATTCCAGATGCAATGCAAGCAAAAAGCCTGGAGAAGAAAAGGCACAGAAGCTTTAAAATATTTACAACAGCAGCACCACTTATATAGATCCTGATCATTGAGTTAATGCTGGATTTTTAATTAGAAATGGTGTTTTCTGGAGAAGCATTTATTAGCTACAGGAAATTAAAAGTAATTATGAGCAGGTAAAGAAAAATTAGGTGGAACATTGAAACCCACAAATAACAGAAGTCCCAAGTTCCTTTGTGCAAAAGCAGTAATTCAATGGGATTCAGGAGACAAATGCTCCTGATAAACTTTTCTCACACTCCTCCTTTAGATTATAAAAAGACATCCCAACTCTTAGTATGCATTTATTTTTCAGCTTCCCTGCTCAAAGTATTAACAAGGCTGCTAATTGTAAAATTATTAGTAGAAACTTGTATTGTGGTAACTAAAACCTACCCAGTTCAGCACCTCATGGCACAAGGAACTCAACCTGACTCAATCCAGCCCAGCAAATACCAGACATCACAGAAAGAACCAACACACACAATATTTGATATGTGAACTGCAATTGTCATGTCAATATTTGATCCCAGCTGCCTGTCAGATGACATTGAGCTGAGTAATTAAAATATCAGTTAATAAATCCTCTGAGTGCCCACAGGTGATCTGGGCTGCCTCATCTGCTGCCCTGGCCCTGTCCTCGACCACCAGGAGCTGGAATATAACAGAGATTCCAGCCTGGATCCCTCCTGAAGCTCTGCAGGCTGGAGCTCCCCAGCCCTGAGCAGCTCCAGAGTGAATTTTGCACCTGGTACAAGCCTGGCACAGAGGGAACAAAGCTCAAATCCCATCTGCAGCCAGGGCTGGCAGCTCTGCCCCAGTCTGCAGCAGCCCAAACACTGACCAGGCTCCAAGGAAAGGGTAATTCAGATTTATGGGCAGACATTTCACATCCAATATAATTGATTACCCACTGTAATGTGAACAGAACCTAATTTGTGCTAATGAACCTGTGCATGATACAGCAAAGCATTTAATAACACTGGGACCACAAAATGCCAAGGCAGATGTCATTGATGGGGAGGAGCATTTTCCCAGATGGAAACATTTCCTCTCCATTTTGCTGCCTCCAGCTTGGAGAAGGTGGCATTTACTCAGGAGATGGCTCTGATCTTCCACTGGCATCAGTTTTGTGCCATCACAGCCTGTGCTCTGCACCAAGACACTTCCCTGTCCCAGTGAGAGCCTGGAAATGCTTGTCTGCCCTGGCAGATTTTGATAAATGTAACATCAGATTAAAAGTCATCCAACTGCTCATGGACAATCTGAGCGAGATTGAAGCTAACACATCTCTTTGGGTCTGCTGCAGAAGAAAAACAAGATTAAAACTCGTGGAATTTTTAAAACATTCAGTAGTGGATTTGGTGTGGAAATGAAAGAAGACATAAATATTATACCAATAAAAATGTGGGAAAAAAAAAGAAACTGTGTAGTGTTAAAATTATTCCATTTGTTTTCTTGGTTTTTTTAATTTTTTACATACTAGGATTGGTTATAAAGTTAACAAATTGTGGATTATCCCATGCGAAATAGCAATCAGCATGAGGGACAGCCATGGATTCATACGTTTGTAACAGGAATGCTCCTCATCCCGCCTCCTAAAATTACAAAACCTTTTCCCTAAGTGTCAGGGTGTGCTGTAAAAAGACACAGAGCAGCTTCAACTATCAAATTAAAAGCTGAAATGCAGCTTTACATGCCAGAATGCAAGCTGGGACTCAGAGCAGTGAGAGGCTGTAGCACAGACCAGCATGGTTATTTTGGTGGGTTCATTCCCCAGCACACCGAACTCTCTAAATCAATTATTTTCCCAGACACATTCTTTCCTCTATATGCAATCAATCCTAGTGAAAATTATCCACAGTAGGTTGTAAATAGATCCCCTGATTTTGCAGGCTTCACCAAATTATACAACTGAAATGTAAAAGGAGAACAGTAGGCCTGGGTAGCAGACGAGGCGTTGCTGTTAATGAAGAAAAGGCAAGTATTTAAATTGAGAAGGCATCTTGATGCCTTCTATGCAAGCTGAATAGCAGAACATAATAGGAAAATAAACCAGCTATCAGCCAAGATAAATAGGAATCCATCAACAGGGACTGTACAGAATTAGAATGGCGCAGCAAGAGAAGCAAAGACTTCAGAAGAATATACTAAAAATTTTTACTTTGCATTATAATGACATCTTAGAAGCAGATGGCAAAATGCCACTAGAACAGGAAGATGACAAGAAATAATAGTGTCAGCAGCTATATAGAGAGCTAAAAGATGCTCCAGACTACCTTGTGTTTGTAAGGCTGTGCTTTACAAAGGCTTAAAATAATTTCATCTATGCCAGCAAAACCAGCAAAGACACTGCAAGCCCTTGCCTGGCCCAGCAGTCACTTTTAAAAACAAAATCTGGGTTCAGGGTCAACCCACATTGAGGAAACAAGGAGAACATATTATAACATATTATTATATTATTATTATATTCTAAGGTATTACTGTCATAATTCATTACAGACTGCACACGGCTCAATACATGCTTAGGGTCGCTTATTAAATTTGTCATGACTAATTAGGAATTGTTCAGAAGAGTTTGTAGGGAATGGTTTGGGAAAACAAGCTTTAAATGTGAAGGCCAACATCAACGTTGTCAATAAACTCTTTGTGTTCTCTAAGGAATTGAAAACAGACTAAAATATGGGTCTGGGAGCACAAAAGGGTTCAGAACAATTCATAAAATACAATTTGTGGAACACCATAGGTCTCCCAACCTGCCTTGCTTACACTCCCAGGTAAGTCCCGAGTGTTTCTTTGGCAAGGAATAGCTCTCAGTGGCACACAGTGGAAATCACATCCAAATGGAGAAGGAAGGCACCAGAGCTGATGAACCAGGGAGGGAAAATGCAGCAATAGCAGCAATGCCTGCTCAAGGAGCTCTGGTTACGTAGCTCCAGGTGGTGGGAGGATGGACTTTGAGGCAGGAAGGAGAGAAAAGATGGAGAAGGGGTGGAGGGAGAGCTCCCAAATCTCCCTGCCCAGCCTGGCAAGGCTGTGCAGCCACGTGCCAGGACAATGTAAAGGCTGGATCTGGAGGGCCTTGGGAATAAAGGTGAACAATTTCTCAATTCTGCAGCCAGGCTGTGACCCCAAGAAACCCTACCCAGCATGAGGACTTGTCAGGCAGATCCCCAATATGCACATTTTTGGCTTTGTGCTGATTCTTGGTTAATTTGTCAAAAGAAGGGCTTATCCCAGACTTTCTGGGAAATATTAATGCTAGAGTTGTCTTTAAAATTAACTCTGTTACATGACAAATCTAAAAGAAATGAAACCCAACTTTTTATGTTAAGTTGGACATGCAACAAGCCCCTCAGTTCTCAAGTTTTTGTGATTTTATACAAATTGGAGCATGTCTTTGACTGACAGAGCAGCAAAAATCAGCACGATGAGCTCAGCGCAGTGCGGGGACACAGAGCAAAGAGCAACCCAGCTCCCCCAAACCTGCCTGCAGGAAAACAAACCAGCTGCAGCACAAACCACCAAACAAACAAACAAAAAAACCAACCAACCAACCAAAAAACCAACCAACCCAAAAAAAACCCCAAAACCAACAACCAAAAAAAATCAGTCCAAAAATACAGCATTCATTTCAGTTATTAATATTTTACATTTGTGGTTTTTCCTGCACCTTTATTGTGTATTTGTATTTAAAGCAGCTTAACAAGTCCTTAATTCCCAGTTTTGAGGAGGCTGGATGTCTCCAAGTGCAGGGGACTTCCAAATCAAAGGTAGAAGCATTTTGCTGACTTCAGCAGACAGAGTTGAACTCTAATTTCACCATTTTCCATTTATAACACGGGGGTTTGTTAGATCACTTGGGTAATAAAACACAGATTGTTGACTGGATCAGTTATTTCAGGGATAGAGCACATGGAGAACATATATTTCAATTTATTCCCCCAAAGGCTGTAAAAGCAGCCATAAAGCAATCAGAAAGCAGGTAAAGAATGACTTTTATGGCAGGCTAAATGAATGATAATTAGGCAACAAAACAGGAGGCATAAGTAGATGGAAATCTTTGTTTCCATCAAGCCTTTAGGCTTGAAAATCCTGCTGACAACCCTGAAGAGTTTGGGTAAGTAACGATTAGCAGGGCCATTGCCAAAGCCACTGTGCTGGATTCTGGCAATTTAAACCAATGATTACATCCAGCAATGACTCATCAGGCCAATAAATCCAAGGGAAGGGGGGAGGGAAGTTCCATCTTCCAGCACGATTCCCACATTTGAAAGGAAAATTCACATTGGGTTGAAATACACACCAAAAAAAAGCTGAAGGCACAAAGGTGTAGAAACCCTTGAGCAGAAACACAGCCCCTTTCTCCCCATGACTCTCACATTTATATATATATAAAAATATACTTTATATATATAAAATATATATAAAAATATAAAAAATATATAAAATATATATAACATTTTATATATATTTGTATATATAAAAACAAATACAGATTTTTAACCCCTTTCAAGCCACGTTTCCATAGCAGGAAGAAAATAAGAACATGTGACATTTCCATGCATTATTACATTTCCTATGTTACTTTCTCTTCCTCAAGATTTGTCCTAAACTTCTGCAAAGTCAGACTGGTGGGTTTGGGTCACAGGTTGGAATTAGATGCCACACAAACACATTCTGGTTATGTTCTACTGTGCTCAACTCAAGAGCTGCAAACTCCTGCCTCAGCTCTTTTGGAAGGATCCTTCCACTCAGCAGATCATTCCAGTTCTAGAGTTTCACTGCTTACATAATTTTACCACAACTAATAGCCTTGGAGCCTCAAAGTTATTTTTATTTTTAAAAGTAAAAATAAATGTATTGCAGCATCCTTCCTTATTAACTCTTTTTTTAGAAAGAGAGTTAAAAAAAGTAAGGGCGGTTTTAACAGTCAAGGCCACAAAAGTGAAAGACACAGAGACCTTTTCTCTTGGAATTCAGCCAAAATGTGGTGCAATATTTATATAAATATATATATATATATAAAAGGTGTTGTGTCTGGACATAGAAGGCATTCAAGGGAACAATAGCTTTTGAAAAAGTAATTTGCACCTTATTTCACAACATAATGGAGACATTTATTTGTGTTGATGTTTTCAACAGCACAGAGCAGGCCTTGCACATAATTGCATCCAACTCCTCCTCACCTCTTTTATAATGATGGCCAATAATTTCTCCTGTACAGTTTGTGTGGGTTTATTCTGTCCCCGAGATCTGTGAATCTGTATCAAACACACCCAATGAGAAATGCTTGTGTGGTCACCATCCAGGCACTGGGTAAACCAACTTTAAATAATGTTTTATTCCAGATTGGATTGACCTCTTCCCTCTCTGCCACGCTCCAGACACTGAGGGCAGCACAGCTGAGGGCTTGAGAATGGGGGTTATTTACAAGAAATAAAAGAATATCCTGGCATCCATGCATGGCAGGGGCTCGCTCATTATCCAGCATTAACCACCAGATTAATTAACCACCAATAGTAACCACCAAGTCACAAATTTGGGGGAGAAATTTGGCAAAGCATGTCTGTGAAATTTTTTCATATTGCCTGTCTGGTGAGTTGCAAGATGAGTGTTCTACAACTCCTTGCATGGCCTCCATGTCCCAGGTGGAAAAACAAAAACTAAACAAAGTTTCCCTTGTGTTCTGTCACAGACAACTCGTGTCAGCATGTTTCATTCTCCTGCTAAGTTTTTTTTTAATGCCCCACAATTATCCCAGATGAATTATCTGCGTTCCTCTCAAAGCTCTGCCCATACACCCTTAAAAAAAAAAAAAAAAAGGAGTTCCATAAAAGTTACTCAACCTTCCAGCCTGGAGAGGTTGCTCTGTACAGACCCCACTGATTTTTCCTGAATGTTCACAAAAGAGGGATGAGAGTTTCTCTAACTGCACCCCTAGTTATGTGCAATCATCTCATTTCTGAGAATTGCCACAGAAAAAAGTGTGAAAAGCAAATGAATGAACTTTTATTTTGTTGGAGGGAAAGGGTTTTTCAAGGCACCTGGTGGGACAAGAACTGGACCCTGAGCAGAGGAAGAAAGTCTTCAGTAGCAATTAATGATAAAGGCTTTAAAAAGGGTTTATAATCTAGGAAAGTGTTGAATAAGGCAAGGGAGTTTGTAGAGCAAGGGACAGCCAAAAACCACTTGGTCTTGCTGAACCCATTTGACACCAAGGATGGGAATTCTGAATTACAGAGAGGTTCTGAGTAAATAATGATCAGAGAAGCAACACTTGAAATAAGGGAGGCAAAGCAGAGGAGATTCTGTCACATTAATATCCAGTTATTAACCTACACCCAACAGAGTGAGAGAAATCTGGGAGAAGAGCCCCGACCAGCAGAGTAGCACTGAGAAAGGATGAAAGAAGGAAATGTGTGAGGAAATCAGGGGGGAAGGACACAACGAACTGGTACAAGAACAGAGTCACAACAAGAGAGGGGGGATGATTTAAACAGGGTGATCCTTAGCAGGGAGAGGAGTGGGAAGTGCAGGCTGGAATCACCAACTCTCCTCCAATATCAGCATAATTCCAGCTCAGCTTCCCTTGCCTTTTTATTTCTCTCAAGGAACTTATTTTTCATTAAAAGATGAAAACATAAGATGGAGGTGTAGGAAGGCTGTGCCTGGCATCTGGTATTTAATCATCCTATCTTCTGACACTGCAAACTTCGTTATTCCCCCCATAATCTTGTCTGGTGTCATTGTGCATTAGAGCTGGTGTTCCCAATAAAAGGATTGTTTGAGCATGGATATCTCCATGAATTTATGCTGACTAGTCCAAAATTATCCCCAGGTGCCCCTTGGCTCCCTCCTAACAACCCCTGGTGCTGCATTAACACATCTGCAGTCTGCTGATGCTTCCACTGCCGCCCAGGAGCACACAGAGACCTCAGGGCTCTCTCTTCACTCTTCGAGAGGTCTAATCCTCTTAAAATTACACGATTATTTCAGTTTCTCAAACTTTACTAATTGAATAGGTTCTATCCCTTCTGTGCAGTTTGCCCAGGAAGGTGGGAAGCTCACAAGGGATTTCCCATGGGAATCTGCTTTTGGAAAGGCTCTGCCTCATGGATAATCCTTGCCACAGAGCATTGGGCAGGGACCAGTCACCACTCAGGGGGTGCAGTCCCCATCCCTGGAGGTGTCCCAGGAAGGGCTGGAGGTGGCACTCAGAGCTCTGGGCTGGGGAAAAGGTGGGCACTGGGCACAGCTGGGACTCCATGGCTGGGAGGGCTTTTCCAACCCCAGTGATCCTGGGATTCAGAGGGACCTGGGCACTGGGGAACCTTTGCAGAAGAGAATTGCCCAACCAGCCTCCAAACAGGACAACACATATTAGAAACACCCAATACTGGCAGAATTTTGTGATCAGAGCTGCAGATCCAATCAGTGACTTACTCCCTTAAACAATCAGGTTTTCTCATCTGTGCCCGAGCTGTTTTGCACACATATCCACACCCATAACCCATATTTCCATTAAAAAATCAGAGCCACTTGATCTTCTCTAGACAAAACCCTGACCAGCTCTAAGCCCAGCCTTGTTCCAACCAGCAGGGTGGCCTAAGGCATCCCAGAGCACCCTACAGTGGCAAGAGTTCTGATGTATGAACAAAATAAATAAAACTCACTCTGTTCCCACTTCTACAAATAAAACATTGATGGTGTAATGTTAATATCACCTTATAATGCCAGTGTTTAAAAGGCCTCAGAGCCTATTCAAACATCACTGAATATTGAAAACTGAACAACGAAATTAATCTATTTTCATCATTATAACTCTGAGAAAGGGCCTTACAAGTTTTTTAATTGCAGAACAAGGTTATCTACCAAGTTGGGTTTTTCTGGTTTGGGGGTTTTTTTTGGGGGGAGGGGGGAAGGGGTGTTGGGTTTTTGGGGGTTTTGTTGGGTTTTGGGGTTTTTTGTTTGTTTTGTTTTGTTTTGTTTGGGGTGGGGTTTTTTATTTTTGTTTGTTTGTTTGCTTATTTCTCATTTTGTTTTAGTTGGGTTTTTGTTTGGTTTTTTGGGGAGTTTTTTGGTTGTTGGGAGTTTTGTGGTTGTTTTTTTTTTACTTTGCTTATACTCTCCACGATGCTAAAGAAACAGGAGAGGGAAAACTCTAGCTAAGTTTAATTGACACAAAGGACATTTTCCTGGTGTGGTCTGGATGAATTTAGCCTTTAAGCAGAGCAGGGGAGCCCAGGCACTGGTGCAATAAGGCACAGGCAATTACCTGTGCGCAGCTCCCTGCTACCCAAAATAAAGCCATTCCCAGGCTAAGGCTTTAATCCTCTGCCCATCACCCCTGTGCCTGAAGTTTGAACGTGCTATGAGAGACAGAGGGGAGATAATCACTGACCTGCAGCTCCATCCCTGCCCAGCCCCTTATCAATCACAGCTGGTAATGGGGAGTGCAACGTATTCAGAAACACAGATTATGGTATTGATCCTCCCCTCGCACTGCATCATGAAAATCTGTCTCTTCTACCTGATAATATTTCAATTTAAAATGTGCTCAAATCCACTTTTATGTCTTCCTTTGGTGGCTTCACTGAAAGGCCAGAGAGAGGAAAAAAAGCCCTGTTATTTCAATAATACTCAGTAATGATTTTTTTTCCCCCAAAACTTTTGCTTTGAATGCGACTCCTTTAAGCAAAAAAAAATTTAAAAATCAGTGAACACCAATCCAAATGAATATAACAGCAATTCCACCTCTAAAATACCCTAAAATGAGTAATTTCCAATTCTGTCAGTTCTTCCCAAGTTTTTTTTCCAGAGTTCTTCCCATTTCAAGCAAACCTGTCTGCATATTGTGGCTGGAAAGGAAGACACCTCTATTGCTCTGACAAAGGACTGATAAATATACTAAATATATATGTATATATATATATGTATATATATAAATATGCATGTATATGTTAGGGTAACAGGAAGAACATTGCACCTGAAATTAGGCCAGATGAGCAAAAAAATATTTTGAAGAACTCTTAATTAAGAAACGTACTGTTAATTTAGTATTAGAATAAAAAGAATGATAATCTGAGTCTAGCTAGTATTTACCTATAAATTCTAACACAGGGCAGTTGAAGTACTGACTAAAATAGGAAATTTATTGTTTAAGCTATCAATGATTTTAAAAAAGGTCTCACCTAAACTTAAATAAGACCTCCAAGAACCAAAGGCCAGTAAAAATTCTTCTTTTACAGATCATATAAAAGGGTCACATGTAGGCTACAAACAAAATGAAATCCATACAAGAAAGAAGTACTGAAAAGTCAACTTTGCTTTGTGAAGAAAAAAAGGGAAGATACCAGTGAGATATGAAATAACCTGCACTAGGAATGTTGCAGTTCAACATAATCACAAGTGACCAGGAAATGTGTATAAAATAATATGAGAGAAAACAAATTAAATGTATATTAAATTAAATTAATCAAATTTTTGCATTTAAAAAAAATATTATAACTATCACCTCACAGAAGAGCTACAAGAAGAAACATGAAATTACACTACCATGGCAGGTGAAAATTAAATATACTCAGTCTGGTTGCCTTGAGAACAAGTCCTTTTTCTGCATGAAAAGAACAGACCCTTATCACATTTTGGAAACGAGAATCAACTGCCCATCTTCCTGGCTGTGAATATATCCCACATTCTACCAGGAATTCAGGAGAGACAGAGGGGGCACTGCAGTATTCACACAAGGGCATGGACTGGGCACAAGATGGGGAAGTGCAAAGCCCTTCATTGCGCAGTGAAAATCCCTTCAATCCCAGCACACAAACAGGACAGAACCTCACACAAACAGCAAAGATGCACCCCAGAGTGTCCCCAATCCCCTGCAGCACTGCCCAGATGTTCCCTGTGATGGGAACAGGTGAACAATGCCCTGGAAGGGCACAAACCACAATATTCTCACACAATTGCTCAAGAAGGTCACAAACCCATCATTCTTTATCCCAGCCCATCTCAGGTGAGCTGGATGTGTTTCCATGGTCACCTCCAGGGAAAAGGCCAATTCTGGGCTTTCCAGGTCTGATTTTCTATAACCCCCATGGTGAAACCCTACAGGGTAGGACACAAAGCACCCTCAGGCCCCCAACCATTGTGTGCCCACATCTCAAACACCTCACACCCATCAGCACTGCCAGGTCCCTGTGAGCCCCAGAGCAGGATTCAACACAGGGTCAAGGACTTCTCTGAGGAGACTGTGATGTTGTACAGAGTCTTTATTATCCAGACAGAGACTGAGACTGCTCCAGATCACTCTGGGACTGCTGCTGAGACTGCTCCTATGGCTGCTGCTGTGGCTACTGCCATGGCCACTGCCCTATGGTCACTGCCCCATGGCCACTGCCCCATGGCCACTGCCCCATGGCTACTGCCATGGCCACTGCCCCATGACCACTGCCCTATGGCCACTGCCCTATGACCACTGCCCCATGGCCACTGCCCCATGGCCACTGCCCCATGGCCACTGCCCTATGGCCACTGCCCTATGACCACTGCCCTATGGCCACTGCCCTATGACCACTGCCCCATGGCCACTGCCCCATGGCCACTGCCCTATGGCCACTGCCCCGTGGCCACTGCCCCGTGGCCACTGCCCTATGGCCACTGCCCCATGGCCACTGCCCTCTACCACACAGTGAAAATTCCCTTTATCCCATCCCACACCCAGGCTGTGCCATCCCATAAACAGCAAAGATAAACAATCCCCTACAAGGTCACACCCTACAATCCTCTCACACAATGGGTGCAGAGGCCACAAAGCCATGATCCTCTTTGCCATGTCCATCCCTGGTGCCCTGGATGTGCTTCCTGGGCACCTCTGGGCCTTGCAGGCTGCTTTTCTAGAACACACACAGTGGAACCCAACACCCCAGATCAGCTCAGGGGGTGCAGAAGAAAGGCTTTGATCAGAGGGGTGGCATGGATCTCACAGCAAACCAACTCCACGCAGTCATTTCCCAAAATAAGTGGCTGAGGAGAAATATGATCGAGGCCTGTGAAACGAGGAGCAGCACAGAGACAGTGAATAGGCAATGATTTTTCATTATTTGCCATTATTCAAGGCATAAGTGGAATAAAATGAAATTATGAACAAGCAGTTCAAAACAACCAAGGAGAAGGACTTTTCCTTCGCAACTCGTAATTAAATCATACAGCTCATTACCCCAGCGCGGTGCTCCTGCCAAGAGTATAAATTTTTTCAAAAGGAATCAGATAAATTCCTGGAGGGAATGTCCACCCTTGAAGCACAGAAGCAGAGCTCCATATCTTAGAGGAGCTGGGAGAATCTCATGGAACAGGCACAGCAAGGGAGGTGTCACCTCCTGTCACCCCCTTGGGGACACCACCCTGGGGGACACAGAGCTCGTGTTCTCCTCAAGCCATCCCAGCATCTCCTCCTGGCAGAGCTGAGTCCCTCAGCTTGCAAAACATAAAACAGGGAACTAAATGAAGCTTATAATGCCAGGATGAAAATCTCAGACTCTCAAATTGTCCTACACACACAGAAAATATGATTTTGGCTCAGTTATGTCACTTTATCAAAAAATCCCAATGCCACCAAGCAGTTGGGATGTAGAAATTTCTTCAGCAGTTTTAAGATTACTTTATTTTCACAGTTTGAGCTGCAACCTAAAATATTTCAACATTTAAATTAAATATCTTTCGGTTAAACACCCTAAAAATGATGGGATGTTTGTGGCCACCTAGAAACACTTGAAAAAAAACTAAAATGGGATTACAAAGGTCTGAAAAATCCATTTGTTCTTATTTCACGTCCCTGAACACAGAAGCTTAAATTGTCACTGATTTTTCAGCTTGTCTGGCAAAACTGGAAAAGCTTCTCATTGGCAGAAATTCTCTAATCCTTGAGCCATAAACACTCAAACACTTTGAATATTGAGATTACTGCAACTCCATCTTCCATCAAGGCACAACACAGTTCAGTGACAACTCTGTTACCACCTTAGCAAAGAGAGAACTCTCCCCCCCAAAAATTCTTTCATTTGAAGGAGAACTGCTCCTGTCCTGCTCAACATTACAGAAGTGGAGCATTCATGCACTCATATGAAAAATCCCCACTAAGAAGGCAAGACCATAAAATAATCTGCAATAACTCCAGCCTGGAAGCCTTACGCTGCAGAGGGATCAGCCTCAGGAGAAACCAGGGCAGGGTAAAATTGGTGGATCTATAACCAATAATATAAAGCTAAAAACCAATAATAATAAAGCTAAAAACTCAGTTTTAGCTCCTGCTGCTCTCCAGCACTGATCACCCCCTCCCAAAGCTCAGCTGCAGGAATATTGGGCATCTCCTGGTGCCCTGTTGAATCCCAAACATACCAAACACAAGGAAAGGCTGGCTGGGCTCTTCACCTCCAGCCACTCAAATGAACATAAAAATTAAAAAGGAACATGGCAGAAAAACAAAACAAAAAGTGTTTGCTTCAACGAGGTCTCTGTAGCCCTCTTCTTCAGAGGTTTTTATCCTGATGACCCATTTATTGATAGCAAATCTTGAGAGCTCAGGAAATGTAGATTATCTCTGGGAATTGTCTGCCTCAGATTTCTTGTTCTATTTTCCTTTCCTTCCCCCCACATTTCCAGCCAACTGCTTTGGTGTTTCTGTCAATGACAAAAAGATTGAAGTCAACTTGAGTGCCTATTTTCCAAATTTACTTTGATTTGAGAGGAAAGTACTCCCAGAAAGAGAAATCTACCAGATTGATTCATTAATGTTCTTATTCATTAACCGATTGTTGAAAAAAAAAAACAAAATAAAATTATACTATAATAATGTGCTAATATCCCCTGCAGTGAGCCTGCTGTTGAGGAAACACTTCAAGATGAAGAAAACAAGCATTAAATATAGCTAACATCCATCCAGAATAAGACTGAGATTAATTAAAAACCCAACAATATCGCTATTTCCAATATACTCTAATTCTGCATTACCTAAAATTCTAAAAACACCCCTCAGTTGCTTTGTTAATTATGTTAGGCAAACACCAGCAATATATTGAATTCACACGTGGTAAATTCAACATGGGGTTGTAAGGAAAGTGCACAGAAAGTCTAATTAGGCATTTAAAAAGTTTTAGATGTGCTTTCATGATCAAACAATGCAGTATAAAACAAATATTTAACACTTAAAACACGGCTACTCCGATAAGCACAATTTGGAAACCTTTAATGAATTCACCTCAATTAGCCTTTCATTAAATAGCTCATTAAAAACTGATTTGAATATTGCTCCAGCAGCAATCCTGGTTGAGCTGTTATGATGGGGTAGGGAGGCAGTGGATGTGAGGTTAAACACACGCTCTGGAGCTGTCTGAAAGTCAGATTTGGTCCAGGGAAAAAGCCCTCACCCTCCTGTGACATCAATCAGACAAACTGAGCACGTGGCACAAACCCTGGGAAATGCAGGGATTGGATTTGTCTGGTTAAATTCCGTTCAGAAGGAAATCAGGCCAAGGAATGAACCAAACCATCCTGAATATGAGCCAGGTTCTTATCACCAGCTCCATTCTCATCTGCGCTTGCAGAAAAACAATGGTTATTATTATTATTTTTTTAAAGGCTAATTTTAACTTGTTTTTTCAGCAGAAACGTCACCTTGCAAACACATGGGCAGCAAATCCAGAGGCAGGGAGACATTTAAAAGGAAAAACACATTCAAGAGTTCTTGAAAAACACAGCCCAACCCTGAATGGATTCATTTACAGAAGCTGAGCGGCCATTGTGGCTTAGGGACATAGAAAGGGGAATTTATTGCACAGGTATGCATTGGTTTTATTAAACTAATTGATCAGAGGAGTGCAAAAATTCCCCTAATTGCCTCCGTGCTACTTCAGTTGATCTAACAAAAGATTTTATTCCTGCATGACCTTCACTTCAAACACAGCTCAAGGCTTTACACTGTTTCAGGTCAAGTTAACTTGGAAACTTTGGAGAGCTTTAAGTGGAACAAAATCGAGACCCAGAGAGAGGAACACAAAAGAGAAGGGCCAGGCTGGAGGCAGGAAAGAGACAAAGTCAAAACATGCCTTTGAATGCGACTTTAATAAGTGCACAGCATGGAAGCACTTCTCTTTCTTTTCTTTTCCCTTTTGCTTCACCGAGAAGGAAACCAATTCAGGGACAAGATTGTGTCGCGCTGGCTCGGCCTTGTGTGCACAGGGATGTTTTGTTGCATTACCTGGAAGAGGTCACTGAGCAGTTGGACTTGAAATTGTCTAAATCCCAGCCACGTCCTGTCACTCACGTGTGTTGCAAAGTGTGCAGAGCCCGCAGAACCTTCCTCCCTCCCCAGGAAAAGAGCTCGGGAGCAGCTCCTGCCCCTGAGCTCCCGCTCGCTGCCTTTGGGCAGGGTCTGCTCCGTGCCTCCCCTGCTCTGCAGAAAGGTCAGGGGGAGAGCAGCCTCCAACAGGGGCTGACAGCAGCCCCAGCCCCCCGTGGGCACCAGGCAGCAGCATTATTAGCATAGAAATCCAATCCCATGCAGAATAAACACCAATAATAACGTTGAGGCCATTAATAATTGAAATCCAATAAAAGCAGCACCTCATGAGCACATGCTAATGTTATTTATGAATGACTCCAACTCAGCTCAGCCTGGGAAGGCATTTCTGGATCATTTTGCTTTGTTCCATCAATGATTAACACATGTGCATGGACACTTAACAAGGCACTCGCATGGAAATCAGCGCTGATACTCCAGGCCTGGGAAGTGATCAATAACTTTTAACAATAAATGCATTTTCCTCTCCGTGTCTCTGAGCACACCAGGGCTCCCAGAGGCACCCAGGGACCACTGAAACAAATGCACTGGAGCAGCTCTTAAAGGCTGCAGAGCACCAATGCTCTGCCATTCAGACAGAGCCACAATTTCTTTATTGAAAATAAATCTTCTGGTTTATTTGAACTTCCTGATCACTTCACAAACCACCATCATTTCATCAGCAATGAAATCCCTTTTGAAAAGCGAGGCAAAGCCCAGGCCAGCCCAGCTGGTTGCAATGACTGCTGCTTTTTCCAGGAAGAACATCAGACTTGCCCTCCTCTGAGTGCACTTCAGGTAGAGGAGGCAGTTCCACCACTGAAGAACATCACCACTGACTGTAAGCACCTTCAAAACTGGGCCTAATTACTCATTTTAATTCATATTTTATCCTCCTGAAGAGCTGTATCAGCTGTGCTGATCATGAACTCGTGCTGAGGGGCTTCTTAACACCCAGGCATAAATCCCACTCCCCAAATCCCCACTCACAACAATTAAAGGCTAAAGGGATTGGGGGGAAAATAAAGGAGAAATCACAGCATAGAAATTACTTAGAGACAAAAATGGAGAAGTGAAAGGATATTTTTGGCTCTCTCTGCCATGGAACAATACACAGAAATCTTGTTTTGCAACCTTAACAGTGAATGAGCAAGGTGACAATCAAGATATCTTATAAAGCAGAGAGGAGCAGAGATCGATACCAGGCACTACAAGAGAATCCAGATTAACCTTAGGAACTGAGACAAAACCTCAATCTACAGCTCTTCAAACACAAATCTGCAGGGAAAAGCAGGCAGAAAACACAGCAAGATTCAATACCCTAAAATCTACCAGAGCTTTCCTTTTCCTAACTCTGGACAATAATTACTGTTTGAAAATATAAATCTGTAAATTAATTTTTTCTCACATCCTCCAGTGCACCCAATGGACACACCTGTGCTCTGTTTACATTGGATTCCACACCTTCCCTCCCAAATATCTTTTCCTGATAAATTTTATCTATTTTGGATACTGTAGGTTTGCATTCAGGTGTTTTAAATACTGAACAGTAACAGTGGCTTCTGCAAGGGGGAAATTTGATGGCTGCATTCCACCCCAATCTGTTTTGTGGCTGAGCCCATGCCCAGAGCAGAGGCTGGGGTGGGATGGGGGTGTTTTGGGATCTCAGCATTCCTGGAAGTGCTCAGGGCCAGGCTGGATGTGGCTCTGAGGAGCCTGGGCTGGTGGAAGGTGTCCCAGCCCATGGCAGGGGGTGGGATGATCTTCCAGGTCCATTCCAACCCAAACCATTCTGTGATCTGTGATTGGAGCTGGAAAAAGCAGGCAGAAGTATGCAGGGAAATGGTTTTCAGAGCAGGGTGGAATTTGGGAGCTGCCACAGCCACTGCAGTGGCACAAATTGCTGCTCCTACTGCAGCTCTCATCTTGGGGTCTGACATGCAGGAAAAATCCCCCACTAGTCCCATTTCCTTCATGTGGCTGCATTGTTGTACTTCTGGGTGGATAAAGAGCTTTTATCCCTTCAAAGGTGCAAACCCAGGCAGGACTTGCCTTGGAGTGGCTCCCTGGAACAGAGGCTGGGCAGAGCTGGAGAATAAAGGGCAGGATCAAGAAGTCCAGGCTTCATTATTCCAATACTGTTTTAAAAATGCCTTGAGAAATTTGCTATGTGCTCCTGGGAGAGGGGACTTCCTCTCCAAAAAGGCAGATAAAAGTGAGCTGAACTCCTCTGGGCAGCTGTGAGGGATCAATACACTCACTGCTGCAATTTCTGCAGCCATTTCAGAGCTGAGTCCAAGCTGTGCCTGCACCAGCAGCAGCTCTAGGGTGATGCTGCAGGAGTGATTAACTGAGTGATTAACTTTGCCTTCTCACCTTTCCTGTTACCACATGAGCACACCCTGGCACTGCACAGCACTGCGTACCTACATAGCACTCAAAATAAAGAGAATTATTCAAGCATTTTTTGCCATTTATTAGTGGAAATGCTGAAATCTCCTGCTAATGTCTTCTTTCTCAAACATTTTTCACAGGATTTTTTTTGTTCTTTTTAGTTGTAATCTTCATGCAATTCAGAGCAAAGATGAAGAAGTATCCAATGATTGTGATTCCTGGTGGAAATCCAAACTCAAAGGGACCCACACAACCTGAAGCACAAAGTTGTCTCCTGGTGTGTAAAAGTGAAATTTCAGTGGCATGAGTGGATGTTTGTTACTTAGATTTGAGCTCAGAATTCGGTCACACATTTTTTTTTCAGAGCAGTGCAACTAAGCCTGTTTTTATGAAGCTTTTATACACGAGACAGTTACCATTTTTTGAGGCCAAAAGAAAAAATCAATACAGCGTGGAACAAAGGAAGACTTGCACATTCTCTTGTTATCGAGGTTTTATACCTCTCCTCTTTTCTACTTCTTTTGAAATTGCTCCCACTTGCATCATAATACTCTTCGTGACACAAAAAAAAATATATTCTCTTTTTCCCCAAAGTTCTGTTTAGCAGTAAACACCTCCAAGAGTTCCTCAGTTTTGAAGAAAACGGTGTCTAAGTGACACGTCTTGGTTGAAATATGTCACCATCAAAGATTAAGTCCTCACCACGAAAAAAGCAGCTCTTTGTAAGATGCTTAAGAGGATAAAACTTTTTGTGTGACAGATGTCACAATAAAACAAAGTAAAACTGTAAGATCCAGAAACACATAACAGTATTTTATTCTCCCAGTCTCTGATGATAAACGGGGGAGGAAAGGGAAATATCTTACACACATTTATCTCAACACATCAGCTTTGGTGCATACAACACTTTGAGCATTCCAAATTTAAAAAGAAATAATCTTATCAGGCCTGTATCAAATGGATTTGTCAATGCTTGGCTGAGCTCTATTACAAATTACTGGTTCAGATTAACACGCCTCTTGAGATTTGCTTGTGTACCTGCAAGGCTCGAGGAGGGAAATATTTCACTCTCCCTTCACTCAGCTGTGGCACAGCAATGCTAATTCTGCCTCATTTCACTGTCCCCAAGCCTGGCACCTCCCTGGCTGTGCTTCTCAGACCAGCACAGGGGCTGCACCCAGGGGAGGTTGTGGCCACCACACCCGTGATGGGTTCTGTGATCCCTGTCTCTTCCCACCACCCCAATTCCCATTCCCTGCTCTCCCCTCCTGCCTCCAGCAGGGCTGGATGTGCAGGGATGGAGCCCTGGAGTCAAACACCTTCTGTGTTTTCAGAAGCTGCCTTAGGGATGTTGGAGTGGGTGGATTTAAAGAGGGAAAGCCCAGGTGTGTTCAGAGGTGACCAGGGGGGCGTGGAAGGGGGGTCAGGCAAACCCTGACAGCTTCAGGTGTTCAGCTCCCCTGGCTGGACAGGCACATGACAAAATTCAGCTGCACAAATATCATCCATGTCCAGACAGCTCACAATACATGTGTGCCAACAAGGAAAAAATCCAATCATCATTTCCTAAATTATGGATTTCAAACCTTCTTTTATATTTTTTCCTTTTAGATTAAGGGAAAAAAAAACCCCAAGTGATAGCAACAGAACCACAGTGCAATACACTAAAAACACTTGTGCCTTCCTTTTTAAAGGCTAACTTTGCATTTGCCAATCTTTCAGCTTTGCAGAACAAATGGGTGTAATATTCTTACATTCTAATATTCTTAAATTATTATAGTGTTCTCACCTCTTAGCTGCTAGAACAGAACCATTGGCCTTTCTCCAGTTTTGCAGGAAGATGCAAGTTTCTCTTTCATCAGACCAGACACATCCTGAGCTTTCTCCTGCAATGAAACTGCCCCACACTAAGAATATTCAATGCTTTTCCCACCACATAACCCCAACAACAAAACGTTCTCACTCTGAATACCAAAAAAAACCCCTTTAAAATATTAAGGATTTTTTTGCCTTTATAGCAACAGTCCACACAGAAATGCCAAAGGGAGAAGAAATACATTGTTTTATTTACACACACAGAGCACCAGCTCCACCATGGAAGGAATAAAGCCCTCCCAGGCAGCCCTGCCATCTCTCAGCCCACCCCTAACCCCTGCCCCAGGCAATCCTGGAGCCAACTCTTGCATGGAGGCTCTTGCAGGCAGCCACAGCCTCTTTAATGTTTGACTTGTTAGAATAAAACCAGCCTGGCCCAGGTCTGCAGAGCTCCTGTGTTCAGCTCCCAGCAAACCAGGCAGATGCAAAGAGGAATCTTTCCCTGGGAAAATCCAAGGAAAAGCTGCTCATTCACAAAGAGCCACTGCACTTTTTCACCCTCTACCTATGGCATCACTAAATAGCTCTTCATTTCAGGAATTTTGCCTTTGGAGTCAGATAAAAGTCTTAAAGCAATTTATTACATGAAAGCACCCAGGACCACAGCAAGGGGCAGCCTGACCTTAACCCTTGAAACCTAACCCAGCACCACGGGGTTTATCACATTTTCACTGGAATTAGAGAAATTTCCAGTCATGGCATGTGTGTAATTTTATTTGCACTTTCATATTTCATCTTTTAAATACAAGGTGATTTTTCTAACCACTGAACTCTCTCCTCCCCGGGTGTGGGGAGGATTGCAGGAGGATTTCTAAGAGAAGCAGGACAAGCCAGGGTGTTTTGGGTCAGAGGAGCTTGTCCCAGCAGAGATCCCATAAGAGGAATGGGATTTCAGGCTGCTCCAGTGGGGTTTATCCAGTCCCAAGGGCCTGGCACACCCCACAGCAGCACGAGCAGCTCCAGCTGCAGGTCTGTAACACATCCACAAGGCTGAAAGCAACAGGAGACTCTCGCTGATTAATGCATTAATTACTCAGGAATCCTATGGAAAACAATGCAGAACCAAAGCTCAGACCCCTCCCAGTTTGCACTTCTTGCAGCCATAAAAAGCATCCTTTTAGGGACAGCTCTATCCAAAATTCTAGCAAGCTAAAATAGGTCTCCAGCAAGTTTTGAACTATGGATGTGTCTTTGAAAAAACCACTCCTAAAAAGCAGGGGAGAGGTGCTTCTCATTCCAGTCCCACTGACTGCAGCCTTTTTTTCCTCTCTCCATGATAAATTGATGTGTCTGTCTCTCATTCCTAGCCCTGTTCACATGAACAGTGAACTTGTCAGGAACAGGGAATGCATCATTGAAGAGCTGCTGTTTTCCTGGGAGACACCTAAAATCCTGTCAGTGCACAGATGGGCAAACAGAGCCAAGCACTCCTCAGATCTGGGGAAAAAACCTCCTCTATGCTGAGATTCAGAGCAAACAGAATCAGAACAGATTTTCAGAGTAAATATGAAAAATACTTCTAAATCTTACCAAAAAATCTGGTGATCTGCTACTGAGACAGGTGAAATACAGCCTGTATTTCTCTACAGAAAGGAAGATTTACCTGTTTGCTTGGAGGACAAATTGTTAAGAAGTCAGAATTTAAGTAAAAGAATCATTCTGTTCCTGCTAAAACTCTTGAAATTATGAATATGAGGATGCCTGCATTTAAACTCCCCTCAGATTAAACCCCTTTTGTCTTAGTCCAGAAGTCACTTTTGGAACACAAAACAATTCTTTTCCATTTTTCCAGCAGCTGAACAGAATTTTTTTCCCCAGCTCTCATCCAGATTTTCCTGTTCTTTGAATGCCTCAAAACACAACTTTGGTCACCTTCTCCTTTTCAGTGATTTACACACATTTCATTTCCTGGTGTGCTTTATTCCTGCTGCTCACCTGAGAGGAGCCAAGGCAGACACACAATAGCTCCTCTCTTCTCAAATATTGCTGGTGATTAACTGAAGGATTAGATTTCTGCTTCTGGAACGATTTCATTTTGAAAAAATCTATTTGTGTGTTCAGAGCCCAGTGCTTGGGGAATGGTTTTCCTTGCTGGGGAACAGATGTGAGGAGAGAGCACTGACAGCCCAATTTCTTCATTAATATTAAAGGAGCTGCCACGGAGTGGCTGCATTCCTCAGGTGCAGCTAAACTGCATTTCTCACTGAATTCTGGAGATCAGAAAATTGAAAATTAACAACATTGGGGTCTTTTATCTTCAGCCTAGTGGAGAGCAGGCTCAGAGCCCCCAGCCTTCTCCACAGTGCTGCAAAGCAGGGCTCAGCGCACTCCCAGAATCTCTTCTTTGAGTCAGTCTCCTAAATTTGCCCAGGACAGTGTCAAGAATGATTCCAACCCTGGGAATATTTCAAGCAGCAAAGCAGAGCCCTCTGGGCCCAGTGCATTTGGGATGTGTGTGGGATGCCCTTCCCCAGGGCCACCAGCACAGCAGGGACTGTGCCCAGCAGGGCCTCCCTACAGGAAAATCATTTCAATTTCACCAAAGGAGAACTTCTTCATCAAATTAAACTCATAAACCACTCACTTATCCAGTAACATGGTATTCACATCTTACCTTTAACACCCCCAGTTTTCCAAAGGAGGCAAAAGATTCCTTTCCATCCTCAAACCCAGCTCTTCCCCCTCCTCCTCCATGCACACCCAGAGCCCCCAGAAAATGTCACAGGAGAACAGTTCAGAGAAATTAGAGTTCCTAAGCCTTTCTGACACCCCTGTAAGAGCAGGTAAGAGATCTCCCTCAAATCTGGGACAAACCTTATGTAAATCAGAATGTTTTCCTTGAAATCCAAACCTGCTGAATTTCCACTCACAGGCAGGGCCACTGCTCTGAGTTGGAATAGAATTGTCAATATTCCAAACAGCTTCACCATTACTCTGAAAGTAGCAATTACAAGAGTAATAGTGTAATTTTAATGCTATTTTCACAATGCAACACAATTAATGAGCTAATTCTTGAACCAGTGCACTCCTCCCTTACTGAGGAGACTCTGGTGCCATTTTGCCAGAGATAATCCTGTTTGCTCAGCCACTGGAGTTAGATTTAAGTAATATAAAACAACCAACCGACAGAAAAACCCACACTTTTGTGCACAGAACATATGCAAACTTATTTATTGTATGAATAAATAAAAATGAGAATGTAATCCTGGTGAATTATATCTTCAGAATGTACTCAACGTGAAATGAAAGAGATGAATCAACATTTAATTAGCTTTGGATGCCTTTTCACAGAAGCAGCTGATAAACATTCTCTCCTCCTTCCCCTCCCACGAAAGCTCAAAGTGATTAAAACATTTTTGGACACTTGGTGGTTTGATCAAAATCTCCCCAAAGGTTCTCCAGTGTCTCCTTTATTTCCTGTACTTTACCTCCAGAACAACAACAGAAAATAAATTATTGCCAGCTGAGCTAACAGAAGTGAACAGCCTTGCTGTAAATTCCAAGAAAATTTTGAGAACAATTCTTTCCTTAAGCATCTCAGTCCTCCACCATCTCTGGTTTGTCAAATTTGTCATATTTCCCAAAGTATTGATTTCTTTTTTTTCTTTCTAATAATAAATGATAGCAATTAACACAATAATGACCAACATAAAAGTGAGGAAAGAAGAAGGAGAGTTTTTATTATGTTTAAGCCTTGCCTAAAAATAGGACTAATTTGGTCCTAATCCCAAATTATCCCAAAGCTCTGAGTAAAGAAAAGCAGGGTGGTTTCATTGCAGGGAAGGCAGAGTTACAGGCACAAGGTGGAGGCCCCTGAAGAGCCAAAAGCTGCTGCAAGAAGGGATAAATTCACAGAAATCCCAATTCCCTGCCACCCACTGCCAGATCCCAAACGTAATTACAATTACACTGCTGGTCCCCACAGCACACAGAAAACAAAGGATTCTTTTACCTGCTCCTGGCCTGACATGCTTCTGAATTTATATCCACAAACTAAAGCACTTCTTAGATAGTTTTTTTTTTTGCACTCCCTTCTGTTCATTTCCATTTTCATCCATTTTAGTGACTTAACCACTTTTAAAAACTTTCATTTACAACCATTAAATAGATTAACACTTCTCTGCTGCTCCCCCAGTCTAAAGAATACCAGATTCTCTCTTTTGGCCTCTGACCTCTTAGATGAAGATCAGTTCTAACGTTGTCTTATCCACAAGCTACAAAAATCAGAGAAAGCCAAATATAACATCACTTTCCAGAAAAGTATCACAGCCAAATAACCCTCAGAGACAGGAGAAAAAGCTCTGTCAGGTAATTTGGGATTTGAAAGGGAGTGTTGACATAGTTCTTATGGTAGTGTTATCTCCAGATTTTGAAATAGAACTTGACAGATAGAGTAAAACTTTGTGTTGTGCTAACAAAATGGAAAGGCACCAGATCTCATCACCTACTTCACAACCTCGAATTTTCTAGTTGCTGGTTCTATTTTTATTTACCACCTTTAATTGAGAAATAACCTAGAAATAGCCTTCAAAATAAATTCTCTGGCAAGAAAGAAAAGATGAACCCACCCACTCTGCTGGGTGGCAAAGGCTGTGTTTGGAAATCTATTCTGATCTGACATATCCATAAAATCAGAGTTTGAACTGTGAGTGGTAGGAGGTTTTGGGGGAAAAACACCTAATTTGGAATGAATTCATTTAGCTGTGCTTTAAGATTTCAACTAAACTTTGTTAATGATTGAAATCCTTGAGCACCTTTTAAATATTCTGATTTAGGTGTGAGGTCACAACCTAGGAATACTTTAAAAAAAAAATACATCAGATTTGAGATTTAGTCTCACTCAAAGTGCAAAACAATGTGCAAACACACACCCATGATAGTGGCCAAAAAAACCATGCATGCAAGAAATCTGAGAGGCACAAAGAGTTCTTTCTGCTAAAGTTATAGAGCCTGCAAAGTTTCAAATAACTCCAGCTTCGCATTTTTTGAGAGAAGTTATCCTGATTGAAAGCAGCACAAGAAAGCTGCACACAAAATCATCAAAAAACAAATGTTCAGAGAGATTAGGGCACGTGAGAGAAAAGATTTGTTAGTTTTAACTCTTATTAATAAATTATAAAGCAAAAAAAAAAAAAAAAGCAGATGAGTAAAGGAAGAATAAAATGGAGATCACGTTGGAATTCCAGTGGAGTTTGGGGATATCCCATCCCTGGCAGTGCCCAAGGCCAGGTTGGGCAGGGTTTGGAGCAGCCTGGGACAGTGGGAGGTGTCCCTGCCATGGCAGGGGTGGCACTGGATGGGCTTTAAGGTCCCTTCCAGCCCAAACCATTCTGGGATTCTGTGGCTGCCCCAGACCCCACAGATAAGGGCAGCAGATATTTCAGGGAGGAGGGAAGGGCTCTTGGCCCTGCTCAGCCCTTTGGGGAGGAGACTGAGGGATGCAGGAGCTCTCTGCCAGGATCAGCAGTCAGGTTTGGATCAGCTGTGACTCAACCCCCTCGCTGCTACAGCCAGGACAGGAAAAAACAACTCAAGAAAAACCAGCAGCTTCTTACACTCACTCTGAGTGCCAAAATTGTCATCTCAGTTCAAGGCAGACAGGTCTGCAAATGCAACCAAATGGTGCAAAACCTTCTCAAATTGCCAGCTACAGGGAAGAGTCTCTCAGGCTGAATAAAGTCAGCGATGACAAACACACAGAGCAGAACTCTGCAGAGCAATGGAGGGATTGGGTTTGAGAGCTGGGCTGTGGTGCCAGGCACGGAGTGGTTGGCAACCTTGAGGGCCCTGAAGTCACTTGCCTTGAAGAGGATTTTTATCCTCTCTCTACCAGGAAAGATTATTCCCTTTGGTTCCCTTCCTGCCATTGCAGTGTCCATCCCTGCCAGGGCCTGTGTGACCCCACAGCTGCAAACATCCTGGCTTTGCAAGAGGTTTAGGATGTGAAAAATTACCCTAATTAATAAAAGTGATTAGTTACCTGTCTAAAAATATTTATTTGCAAGAAAGACTTAGAAAAGGAGTGGATTTGAAGGGATCTTAAAGATCATTCCATCCCACCCCAGCCATGGCAGGGACACCTCCCACTGTGCCAGGCTGCTCCAAGCCCCAGTGTCCAACCTGGCCTTGGGCGCTGCCAGGGATAATCACACATTTGAACACAATGTGGCAAGATGTTTCAAGTTATCCAACAAGAAATCATTATTCAGAGATGGCAAAAAAAACCCCAAAGAACTTGAAGTTCTTCTAAGGTGAAGAACAAGGAAATCTGACAGGCCTGGGGCTTCGTTTATCTTTATTGCCATTTACCTAATCCTGCACAGACCTTCTTCCAGGAGTCCTGAAGCAGAGCTCTTCTGATTTCTTTGATTGTTTTTTACTTTGATTGTTTCTCTGCAGTCTATTAATACGACCCAGAAGTTTCAGCAGGACACAATTCTTAACAGCCTTTGCCTGATGAGAGTGAAAATTGAACAGAACTGGAACTTCCCAGTTTCTGCCATTTCTTCCAAAATGCCTGGCTACTTTCATTGCAAGACACTCCGGAGTTGTGCAGAGTGTTTTCAAGGCCATTTAAGACTTAAACACAAAGGGGATCTTTGCTACTAAGGGGGAAAAAAAAAAGTAAAAAATAAAAGAGAAAGAAAAAGTACATCAAAATCAAACCCCACCTTTGAGTCCAGGCATTTTCCGTGCACAGAAAACCTGAGGAGCCCTGGGAAGATCACACACAACCCAACACAGAAAAAACATGGCTCTGTGGCTCTTCAAAGGACATGGCCTTTTTTTTTTTCCCTTTGCAGAAATCTATGTTTTTGACCAGGACAAAAGTTTTTGAAAGCTGACAAATCATATGTGGTAAGGATTCAGATGCTCAGTGTGTGTCACTGCTTAAGCAACAGCAGAATAAAGAATGGTAATCTAAAAAAAGGCACTGGATTAACAAAAGTTGATGGAGAAATGTTACACTGTGGAAGATGAAAATACAGAAAATGAAATGTATGAATTATTTAGGTAAATGAGCCGTTGCTAAAAAAACACAAAGTGTCAATTCATTCTCAAACTTTCTATTCTTGTGGAAATTTCATTTTTAGGCTACAAGATTTCAAAGATTTGTAAGGCAAAGACAGTTTCTTCCTGCTCATAATGCAAGACTGAGTGAGCAACCCAAAAATTGCACAGCGACACAAAATACAAATTTTGGAATTTGGCAGAGGAAACTTCCTCTACTTGTTTTACATTCCTCAGTCTCTGACCTCTTCATGGTCCTTTTTTTTTTTCTCTGTGTGCTTATGTACAAAAGCATGTGTATTTATAAATATATATATCATATATAAATTTATATATACACACATATATAAAGAGATATATTTTATATAAAGAGATATATTTTCTATATATATATTCATTGATTCATAATGACTAAACACTTTACAACGCGTGCACAATGGGCACAAATTTCATTAAATAACATTGACCTATATCCTACAAGTTCACCAACACACACCTTCATGAATGAAACCGTTCATGACAAGGCCAAACAGAAAATCTGTCTGGTGTCACTTTTTTAGGAAAAATGGAGCAAAAATCCCGTTGAGCTGCTGCAGAGCAGAACTCAGCAGCTTCCCATGAGTTCCACTGTGTGTCTCAGGCTGTGCCAGAGTTTGATGTGATATGAAATGAGGGCTGCAATCACAGTTAAAGGACAGCACAGGGTTTGACAAGGGCTGCTGTATGAGCTGTCCCACCTGATCTATGCTGTGTATTTATAAATATGATGAACATGAGCTTGGGAAAAAGCCCAAATCCCCCAGGTAAAATATTCTGCTGGTGTAAATCTGTGTAACTGCATGGATTTGAGCACATCACTGCAATCCATTTGTGTTTCCCAAGCAATTCAGCCCAAAATGTCCAGGTTTCAAAGGATGTGGGTGCTTTGCTCCTTCCTAGGGAGGGAAACAACACCTGCAGTCCCTGGCTGGACAAGAGGGTGAAACCCTTCCCCATGAGAGAGTCTCTTTGTTCTGTGGTGATCAAGGGATTAAAGGTCACAGGACTGGGATGCAGATCACCAGCAGTGATTTGGGATGTGGTTTAAATCAGTAAGAAAGTTGTTCACACTTTTAGCACCACGCTGTAAATCAGGGCTGGTTTGAAAAAGCTCTTTTCTAAGTTAGAGCTGGGTTCTTAAAGCAGGACTGGACAATTTAGTCCAGCACAAGCAGGCTCACAGTCTGGTGGCAGATTTGCACATTGCAGTGTAACAGAAATAACCAGGAGTTTCAGAGATTCTGCCAAATTTCCCTTAGCCCTACAGTAATTCCACAAAAAGTGACGAAATTTGTGCAACAAATGGGTGGCACTTTAAATAGTAATGTTTCTTTAAAAATGACTTTGATAATGTACACTGCTCATTAATTACTTCCAGGTTCAAATTATTAAACTCTGCTTGGACGTCAGGATAAATTCTCTTCTGTTTAAAAATAAAGTGGAAGTTGCAATAAAGGAAACCACTGCCAAACAACGATCTGGGAACAATTTTTCAAGAAGTGTTTTAACTTTGCTACCAAGCTTTCAGGTGGGGTGAAGAGACACATCCCCAGCCAGACACCATCCCACAAAGCTCCCAGGTCAAGGCCAGCTTTGACTTTTTGAGTTTTCCAAGTTGTTAATGCGAGGTGCAGCTCCACAGCAGAGCCCAAGTGCAGGCTGGAGGACAGAGCAGGTTTGGCAGGGGTTAATTGGTGAAGGATCCCAGCCTGGCAAGAGAGCAAGGAAAAGGCAGAGCTCTTGGCTTTCCTCAGCATCTGAGCCTTGAATGGGAAGCACCAAGGAGTCCAGGGTCACATGGAACACGTGGAAAGCAGCCCCTGATCCTGTTCTGCTGGAGGAGATCCTGGAGGGCAGCTCTGGAAAGGTCTTTGCCACATTTCCATGCCACACCAGCAAACAGGGCAGGGTGTGGTGACATTTTACCTCACCTGTGGGGATGCTGACTTGCTGACTTGCTGACTTGCTGACTGCTGAGGAGTTTCACTTCTGGCAGAGGCAGAAGCATCTCCACACCCACGGAGCACGAGGGACTTCTCCCAGGATGGAAGAAGCCACAGAACAATTATCCCAGTCTCTGATTACATTAATAACCTACAAGCTGGCTTTGCTCTGAGGAGCACAGCTCTCCTTTATTGCCTGCAGTCACAAAGCTCTTTGGGTCTGCAGGAAGGGATTACAAAGTCAGACAGCCAGGTTTGTGTCTGGCTCAGCTGTGGAGCACTTCCTAACCAGGCTGGGTTGGTGCCTTTTTGGGACCACCTAAAAACAGAGGCCAGACAGAATTAAGGGAATAAAAGCAGGTATATTTATTGAAGGCCTTCAGGTACATTTAGGACAGATGAAGCCCCCCAGGGGCTACACCCAAAATGCACCATGGGTCAAGGGTTTCACACTTTTATTTCCATTTGCATATTGGGGGTTCATCTCCCAATTACAGCCTCAGCTAATGAAGTCATTTACCCCAAGTTTGCTCCCCCCAACTCACTTTTGTTCCCATTTCTCAGGGCCTGGGACAGTCAGGGGTCCTTGATTGCCAGGCCTGGAGAGGAATTGTTGTGTCTGAGCAGAATGGGAGAGCAGCAGCTGCCACTGGAGATGGAGTTTAGAGTTGGACACTAAAGAACTGCAGGGTTACAAATAGATGAAAAATAGAAAAGCTGAAACCCTGAGGCATCACAGGGTCTGGAATATCACTGGGTACCCCTCTCTCCCACCCCTGTGCCCAGCCCTGGGGGGCTGCTGCAGCCAAGCACTCACTGAGCTGCAGATGGAGAAACCCCTTCTCCTGCAGTTCCTCCTCATGTCCTCCTCCTGAGCCGTGTCTGAGCTGGGAAATGGGAGACAAAGGACAAGTCCTGCTGCTGATTAAAGAGCTGGAATTGAACTGGTAGGAAGTTTGCACATCTGGTTCTTTGCTGCTTGTACTCTTGCACAGATTATGCACTGTGTGAGTCACATTGTAATTTCTAATATTAACAGCCTGATTTCCCACAGTTGCTGGGTTTTTTTTTTTTCCTCTAGAAACATGAATTACAAAACATTTCTCCTTCTCCTTCACTTTTGAAAGCAATTAAAAACAATCTATTTAACAAATCACTAACTGCCAAGAAGTGCTCAAATTAGATCTTTTCATAGCCTCCTTACTTTTGATTTGGATCAGAACCAGTTGGCTTTAAGATCTCTCCTCAAAAAGATACTTCAGCTAACATTTCAGTCTATTGGAAGTTGTAAAACAAAAGAACATTTAACGTTCTACAGTATGGCTTCAACGAGCTAGAAGAGTTTCTAAAGATGTACATTTACACCAGGTACAGCTTGGATTTAACTCCAATGTCACGTTCCTAGATTCTAAAAGATAGATGAAGGTTTGCTAATATCATTCTTTCCTCGTTTTTCAAATAAATGTTGATGCAGAGCAGAGGCAGCAAAGAAAAGAGAATGGAAGGGAAAAAAAATAATCACTCCTTATTTCTTAATAGTCTGGATAAGATGGATTTGTGTGTTTTGGCTTTTGGTAGCAGAAGCAGAATTGCTCTATAAATGTCAGTTTGGGCAGCAAGATCCAACAACTGGCTCCCCTAGCCCCAGCACTTAATTGTGATTATTGCCAGACAGAGCTGACTCCTTGCAAGCAGCACAGGGAGAATGGTCCCATTGTGCAGGGCACAGGGCTCCAGCTCCAGTGGAAACTCTGTTATCTCCCAACAGCTGCTTGCAGTTAACTGCAGCCCTCCTTAAAGCCTTTAAAGTCTGCTCCGTGTTTAGTCTTGGATGGACGGGAATGGCTTTGGGGAGATTAACCTGTTGTGGGCTGTGGGGACATGGAATTGAGAGCTGGACAGGCTCCACCTTCACCACAGTGCTCCCAAACCTCGGGAATAAAACTCCTTCTGTTCTCTTTGCCTCCCCCAGCACTTGGAGCTAATGGAAGGGTAAAATTTCCAGAGCTCAGTCAGCAGATGCCTATCCAAAACCATTTAGACAACCCTTTAAAAAACCCACACGTAATGTAGAGATTTTGATACTAAAACATGAGAACTGGAGAAAGAAAAAAAGTGAGAGTTTTTTTTCCCCCCCAGTAAAGTACAAGGCTGCCTTGTCAGGTTTTCATTCCTTTTTATTTTAAGCTATTCCTTGCAGACAAATACCAATAGTCGTTTATGATTCTTTCAGAAAAACCAGAAGATTTCTTGCCAGCAGTACTTCCCTGCTGTTGATCCTTACAAACCTTAAGAGGCAACAATATCCCTGCTCAGACTGCTCCCTGCCACTGGGCTGAACTGGGAGCACACCCAGGAGGAGGCACGGAGGTTTGGCTGTAATTAAAACGTGCTGCTGCTAATGGGGCACCACAAAGGGAAGGGGGAGAGGAGGGATGCTCACACACACTGGGCTGGGCAGGATGGACCCTTCAAAGCCACCAAATTGCCACTAATGAGTTGTCTTATTCATCAGGACTGAGCACAGTTCAGACTTTGGGGGTTTAAGTGACCCTAATTTGAGGTTAGAAGGCCCAGTGTTCTTTATCTTACATAACTGCAAGTTGTTCAATGGAGGGTGAAAAATCCTAAAAGCTTGGGTTTGTGTGTGACTTCTGTACAAGAATTTTCGCTGGATTTATCTGAAATTTTGAAAAGATTATTGAACTCTTAAGACTACTCTTATCCTTCTCTAGCTACCTCTGTTCATGGACAGTCTGAGAAACTTGTTAATTGAAATTTTTCACACTACCCAGATAAAAATTGTCACAACCAGGGAAATGTTTTGAATGGAAAAGGAATTTGAGTCAGGACAGCTCAAGATGAAGGTGCTCAGCAGGGTGAGAGCAGCCTGAACCTCATTCCAGTTCCCACATGTGCTCCCTGCCCCAAAATCCACTAAAACTTTATCACAGCTGAATTCAAACCATCCTGGGCACCAAAAAGTCATGGTTTGTCAAAGGCTTTGTTGCTGCCACACCCAGAGTGATTTCAGCACCTGGATGGTCCCAGCTGTGCCCAAACCCAGCCTGGCCCTCCTGGGCTCCCTTTCCAATGACTCCTATGAAAAATAAGCATTCCCTCCCTTCACCCCCAAACCCTGCACAGAACTCATTTAAATTCTGTGTGAAATGGAATCAGAGTGGTAACAATCACTCACAGGAATGTGAATTTTGCTTTCAGGCTCTCTTTCCATTATGCTAATTCCAAAGGTAAGGTCCATGACCATTATTAGCCCACACATTTTATTCCTGCAATGCTGTGCAGCAGGGCATTAAAGAGGCTGCCAGCTAATGCTGTGGGCAAGTTACAAAACTAAAAAAAGCACCTCCAATAATGCAATAATGATCACAATTCTGCTCAGGACTGTAGAATGTACAGTTACTAGAGCAGCATCAAGCCATTCAGAAAAGCTTTAGGTTTTTCTCATCTCCCTGCCCCTGTGTTCGTTTGGGATTTTCATTTTGAGAGCTTTTCATTGGTTTTTGTTTTGCTTTGGATTTTATTTCTGTTTGTTTTTAATCAATCTTTATTTCTAAGAATTGTAAAAGATTCTAAATGTATTTCTTAGCTCGCATTATTTAAAGAAACTGAGTTTAGTTATACTCTAGGCCTTTAAATAAGTAACAATCAAACTGCTGCAGAAAGGCTTTGAGATAACATTCCTACAAAAATTTCAGGTTTAAATTCTCTCAGACTGAAACTTGGTCCATATTTTCTTAAAATAAAGCATTTGCTTAAGCTCCCATTCTAAGTCAGGCAGTGACATCAGAGAGTTCTGCAAGTGTAAGCTTTGTCCCTTATCCAGGGCTTCTTTCAGGATTAGAGGCCTTAATTAGCAACCCCAATATCAGAGTTGCAGTTGCCCCATTCCATTTATATGGGAGTTACTCATCTGAAGTGAAAATCCACGCTGGGGCAGCAGCTCCAGTGGAGGAATGTCCACCAATGCTTCCAGCTCCAGGGAATCCCCAAAGCCAGGGCCAGACAGGGGGTGTGAGGAGTGTGTCTGCACACAAAAAGTGTCTGTTTCCCTCCTCAGACACAGAGTTGGGTAATCTTGAAAAATCTGGAAACAGCCTAATGAATTGTGGTCTGTTATCCTGGGATTTAAGTGCTCAGAAGTGGTAAAATATCAATTAACATTTGCAGGGCTGATTGTGTGTGCTGGCCCTTTGTTCCCCTCTGCTGGCCTGAGGCAATCCAAAGGCAAGAACAATTTCCCAAGTTAGGAAGAGGGATGGAACACATTAATAATAAGGTCAAGATTAGAGAGATTGGAATGGAAAGAAAATATTGCTTAGAGAGCTTGCAAAAAAAACCACCAAAAAAAAACCCACCTTTTCACCAAATATCACCATGATCTGAACACAGCAATGCACTGTGCAGTTTGGGTGGCTCAATTCTGGGTTGTGACAGTGCATTAGAAAGGAATACACAAAGGTATCATTTTCTTAAAAGGCATCAAGAGAGGCAATGATACAGATCAGTCTGTGGCATCTCAGGAATTTATCTTGGATACAGAAATATATTTAAATAGAGTGGCTGTAAGAAATATATTTAAATAGATCAGCTGTATCCCAGTGCAAGACAAGGTGAGAAATTACAGCAAATGAAGAAAAAAGTCATCTTCCCTTCCAGTTTGAGTGAAATGCATCCTCAACAAAATGAAGACAGGAAGGGATAAAGCCCTTGGATAAGTTCAGATTTCAGAATAAATATCTGTGATGGATTAGGGAGCTGAACTTTTGGAAATTGCTGTTGAGGGTTTCCCATGGCTGTGAGGACCCACAAGGGCTCATCCTGACCTAGAGCAGGACCCTGACTGCACCAGAAATGCAGGAGAAATCACAGCCCTGTCACCTCATCCTCCTTCAGGCTGAGTCAATCCTGCCTGCTCCTTTATTTAATTATTTTGTTTAATTAATGGGGGTAATAAGCCCTAATAAAACACGTTTAAGAAAAGTGACGTAAGGAACCTCCAGGTTCGTCAGCTCTGAGCTGGATTTTGAATCCTGACAAAATCATGAAAGCCAAATTTCTGAGCAGCTCCCACAGCCCTAACAAAGGGCCATCTCCACACACTGAGCACCACTCCTTCCTGCTGGAAAAGCACGTTGCACTGCCATGCCAGCCCCTGGGAGTGGGGTTAAGGAGCGTTACAGCCAAACCCTCGAGTCTCCTGAACCCCCTGGTCCTGTCTGGCACCTGCCTTCCCTGGGAGATAATTCCACTCCACTCCTCTGCTTTTGCCATTCAATGGGTGCTTCAGCCTCTTGACAAAATCACAGCATGTCCAGGGATGGCTTGGCCTGGCCTGTGCAGCCTTTCAGGGATGTTTTCCTCTCACACCTGGAGAGAGCAGCACTCACAGGGCATTAAAAACACTCATTCCCCTGCTGAAATGCCATGATCACTAATAAAGACTCATCCAGAAATTCATCTGCTGAACTTATAATCAAGGTAAATCTATGCAAGAAAACCCCAGAGGACACATAAACTATCCACACTACTAAAGCCTGATTTTGCTGGGGCTCCCTTCCTAATTGCTGAGGTGTTCATACAATAAACCCTTCCTAATAATGCTGAAAACCAATTATGAAGACAGCCACTGCAGTTGTTTCTCCCTAATATTTTACAAGCTTGTGGTTTGGGGTTTTTTTCCCCACCCCACAGATTTACAGAGCTGTCCTTGTGAAGATAAAAAGTCAGGATTAATAGCTGAGACCATTGGTTTTGGTTGAGAAAATAAAACCCAATAAATTCCAAATCCATAATTAAAGAGAGATGCAAGGAGACAGGTGAGAAGGGCAAGCTTTAGGGGAAATTCTGATTCAAGCTGAAAGAAAAGGATTTCCCTGCAAGTGTGTGACACCTTTCCTTGCACTGCACTTCCTGAGGGACATATGGGGGTTATACAGGGCTTAACAATTTTATTTATAATAAATTTACTGTTTACAGACAGCCTGACAGGTTTCTGACAGCAATCCTTCAGTTTATTTATACAATCAATAGCAATCTAACTCACCAATGTATATTTTTCACCCTCCCTATCCATTCTCCCAGAAACCACAGCCTTCAGGTTTTGCTCACACCAAGTTTTTCTCCTGAAAACTCTGGAAGCTCTCAACTAATTAGCATTGATGTGAGGCTGTCTTGTTTCTGGAAATGATTTACAAGATGTGCTCTGATTGTTCTTCAGTACCTGATGCATCCCTTTCTGCTCAGGCACATTTCCTGCATTTCAATAAAGCCACGGAATTATCTCCCCGGGAATGTGACTCACCAGCAGCGTCACGCACTGGAGCACTGCAAGTTTTGCTCCATTCTGCACTGCTTAATTAGAAATGGGTTTTTTTTTTCCCCCTAATGGATGCATTTTGGAGCCTAATGAACAGGAGAGATTCATTTCTCACAGAGGGTGACAGCAATCATCCTTAGGTGCTGAGCTGACATCTAGAAAAGCAGTTAGCAACAACAGGACTGTGCAAAGTTTATAGGAGATGCTTTCTCAAATGCCTGGCTGTTGCAGCTGCCTGTTTAAGAGATTCCCCACTTCAGATATGCTCTGAACAGCCTTCAGAGAGTTCTTCTCCTTGTCACAAAGGCACAGATCTGGCACACAACTTCCTGGCCAACACATGCAGCTAAAGATGTTTTGGCAGATGTGAGCCTTTGAAACAAGGAAGAGCTTGAGAGAAACCATCCTAAAAGCAGATCTGGTGATGGTGGCCAGATGTGAAATGGTGTCCTGATGCTGAAGGGTCACTTTTGTCAGAATCTGGCAAAAAAAAGGCTCCAAATTTTGAAAGAAATATGCAGATAAGTGAAAGAGAAAGGGACTTGAGGAGGCAAACTGTCCTCTACCATCATAAAGGAATTGTTCATGGTTTTGGGTACTTGTTCTCAAATGCTGGATCCAGCAGCAATGCTGGGAACCTCTGAAGTTTCCTGAGGGGAGGATTTGGTTACAAAACCTTGCTTTGGACAGCTGCTCTAACCAAGGCTGTTGTTAGCAGGCCTAAAATCCAGAGGGAAATAAGGAATAACCAAGTCCCTGGACTAAAAGTGGCTGAACAGAATTTAAAAACTTCAGACCAGCAAAATGTCTGGTTTTCAACCTGGTTTAACACATTCTAGAACCACGATTATTAAAGTTCCAATTTGGTCCATATTGCCAGGGATAACAGTGCTTTATATCCTGTGCCTGTGTTCCCAAATCCTGAGCTAATCCTCATGCCATGCCTTGATCCTGTTTTATCAGCAAGGAGCATGCTTCAGAATTAAATGTATTTGCCAAATCTGAATCTGTCATCACCAGCAGATCATCTGTCTGTCACAAAAAAAAACCCTTTAAATCTCAGAGTGAATATTTCTAGAGCATAAACTTGATATAAAAATTAATTTAAAAAAAAGGCATTTAGGCTAGAGCATGCAGTACTAGGTCAGTTCCACCTTACATTCAGTAATTGCTGGTTTACAGGTGCAGATCTTGCTGGGGGCAAACCTCATGTTTATTTACACTGAAATGTGTTTTTAACACGTGGGGTTGATCAAGGCATCTCCCTTCCTGAAGCAGGAAGGCTCAGACTGAAACAAAAGCACATATTTATATCCTGGTAATGCACAGAGAGCAGCAAATAAGCAGCTCTCAGCTCTCCAAGAACCAGAACTGGTGGGTTTCATAGGCAGAGCTCTCAGGAGAAATCAGGGAACAAGAGAAACCTCAAATCCCAGAGCAGAGCACAGCGAGATCAGAAAGCAGCATATCCATATCCAGGACACAAAACCAATAAAAACAACAATCTCAGGAGCTTTAGGAGGAGCAGATGACTCTGGTGCTTCTGCAGACAGGGCACAGAGGAAGAGCCAAGGCACAGCTTTGGGGGAGGAACAGGAAAGCAATGAGAGATCAGCTCCATTTACATCCCAGGGCCACCAAAAGTGGCACCACTGGGGGCGGCCAGCAGGAAACTGGGCACAGCAGTCACTGAGAAATCACTGTCCCTACTCTGCAACTGGAAATAAAACTGTTGCAAAGTTATCCCTACAGCCTCAAACACATATTTATGCAGGAAAGTAAAGAAAATAATGCATCATCAGTTTTCAAGAGGCTTTATAGCAGCTCCTTATCCCATTAACCCCTGGTAATTTATAACAAGCTGTCATATCATTAACACAATAAGTCAATAATTGCTGTCACTACATTTCCAACCCTGTGCTCACAGTGTTCCCCCACTTCAGCAAGAGGGATGATTAATGAAGCTTTTGCACAGCCTCTGATACTTATATTTATCTTTCAGCAAACACCGAGTTCAGTTGATCACAGCACATGGTAAATTGACTTTCTTTTGCATCAGTTGCCAAGAGAACCAGGATGGCCATACCTGGAAAGTTATTTCATTTCATACTAGAAAGGAAAAGGAGAATAAGAATCAAATGCTTGCCAAGGTCTTTTTAAACTCACATTTTCCTCATAGAACTGTTTTCTGTCAAAACAAACCTTCGTTCAAAAATGAAACCAACTCTCTTCACTGGAGAAATAACCTTCACTATGCAAATCAATTCACTTTCCCAACCTTGCAAACAAATGCTTCCAGAAACAACAAAAATAGTGAGAATGCTATGAGCAGCTTTCCTGCTCTTTGCACCCAAAGCTCCCAATAGCTGCAACAAAAGCACCAGGAACAGAGCAGAGCCAATGCTGAGCACTTTAAAGTGGAATCAGTGTCCCAGCTCAAATCCTTCAGTGCTTGAATTAACAGAAGAGTCAGGTGAGTCAAAGCTTCTCATCGCCTCCTGTCCCAGCAGAAAGGGAGATTCAGGTAGTTTGCAAAATAAAAATTAAAAAGCTAAATAAATACTGAGATTTCCTTACTACAGCCTTTCTTCTTTTCCTTCAAGGGCTGAATTTTTAAGTCAATTGACAGACAGATCTGTTTTCCATAAAGTTGTCATTATATTTTTATTTTGGAGGGGGGGGATTTTATGTTGCTGTGAAATTCCCCAGCTTTGCTGCTCCAATGGAACAATTCACTATCCTCAAATTCAGATTCTCACGTTAAAACAGCAACTCTGCCATGAACCAAGGCATGTCAGAGCTTAAAGCAAAGCAAAGAATGAGCACTTATGGATGAGTTTCCATGCTTGAGTAAATCCAGAATCCATCCTTGTGCTCTGCTGCAAGAGCTCAGTGCAGAATAAAGAGCAAGATCCATCCATGCCATGAACCACCCTGCCAGCCTGGGGAGCAAGGAGGGCATGAAAACACCTCTGAACACTCCTACAGCACTGGCAGACCAGGCAAAAACACCTCTGAACATTCTCATATCCACTGGCAGACCAGGCAAAAGCACCTCTGATCACTCCCATAGCCACTGGCAGACCAGGATTTTCTGCAACAGGAAACATCAGCTGAAAAAAAAAATTGAAGTTGTAATAATGTCTCATTAGTAGGGCCCTTCTTTACCGGGACATTTAGCATTTTAAAACACTTTGTATAAGCAGCAAGCAGATTTAACACCCTGGTGTTTAAATACCAGGAGGAAACAAGCTCAGGTTTAAAATCTAAAGATGATTTTTACTGTGCAGGTGCTGGTGAAATGCAGATCTTTGAAGGAAAAGAACATCACCTACATGCAGATTATTTCCCGTTTTTTGGTTGTTCTCTCTTTGGAGAATTTCTGTGAGGTTTTTATTCAAACTTGTATGAAACACTCATTTTAATAAAACAAAAGCCAAACCCCAAAATCACCCCCTCAGAAGCAGTGGTTCAGAATTCCTGCCTAGAGCTCAAATTTTATTTATCTATTTTGAGACAACATTCATGTGCACACACGTGCATTAGAGAAGCTCCTTTCCAAGGCATGGAATACAGTACCTGAGGTATTTAAGATTTCTTTGACAGACTTTAAAAATACACCACATTTACATTCTATAAATGTTATTAGATCACTCAAAATATCTGCCATTTCTGCAGACACACATTAATGAGATACTCCAGAGACTAAGATTGGTGTTAAATCAGACTAAGATTGGAGTTAAATCAGTCCCCTCAAAGAAAATTCTACACTGAATAAATAACAAATACCATCTCTCACAGAAGAAAAATAAAAAACCAGTGTTTAAGGGGAAAGCATTTTATTCATTTGCTTACAAACCCGTTTTCTAAACATTAATAGTTTAGTCCCGGTTTATCGAACATGTTTTAGTCCTGGTTTACCCGAGCCTGTTTTACTCCTGGTTTACCCGAGCCCCGCTTAGTCCCCGCTTTACCCGAGCCTATTTTACTCCCCGCTTTACCCGAGCCCCGTTTACTCCCCGCTTTACCCGAGCCTGTTCTAGTCCCCGCTTTACCCGAGCCCCGTTTACTCCCCGCTTTACCCGAGCTTGTTTTACTCCCCGCTTTACCCGAGCCTGTTCTAGTCCCCGCTTTACCCGAGCCTATTTTACTCCCCGCTTTACCCGAGCCCCGTTTAGTCCCCGCTTTACCCGAGCCTGTTCTACTCCCCGGTTTACCCGAGCCTGTTTTACTCCCCGCTTTACCCGAGCCCCGTTTACTCCCCGGTTTACCCGAGCCTGTTCTAGTCCCCGCTTTACCCGAGCCTGTTTTACTCCCCGCTTTACCCGAGCCCCGTTTACTCCCCGGTTTACCCGAGCCTGTTCTAGTCCCCGCTTTACCCAGCCTGTTTTACTCCCCGCTTTACCCGAGCCCCGTTTACTCCCCGCTTTACCCGAGCCTGTTTTACTCCCCGGTTTACCCGAGCCTGTTCTACTCCCCGCTTTACCCGAGCCTGTTCTAGTCCCCGCTTTACCCGAGCCTGTTCTACTCCCCGCTTTACCCGAGCCTGTTTTACTCCCCGCTTTACCCGAGCCCCGTTTACTCCCCGGTTTACCCGAGCCTGTGTTACTCCCCGCTTTACCCGAGCCTGTTTTACTGCCCGCTTTACCCGAGCCTGTTCTACTCCCCGGTTTACCCGATCCTATTTTACTCCCCGGTTTACCCGAGCCTGTTTTACTCCCCGCTTTACCCGAGCCTGTTTTAGTCCCGGTTTACCCGAGCCAGGTTTAGCCCAAAGCTTCTCCTGTGCAGTTGAACAATCACAGCTGTGCCAGCCTTTCCTCGCAGCAGAGCCACGTTATCCCTTGGACAGAAATCAGCTTTTACACAGCAGATTACAAATGGGGCAGAGCTGGACTCCAGGCAGTGACACGTCACCTTCTCCATGGTCCCTGTCCTTGTCACCCATCTCCACCAAAACCTTTGCTTTCATGTCCCCACTGGAAGCTCCACTGCAGAGCACAGTGGGAGCAGCTGTATTTTGGCTGCTTTGTGGTATTTAGATTTTCTAGCCTTTGTTCAATCTTGTTGGACAGATGTGCCAATAAGTGATCAGGAACTTCAAAAAGCAATCAATAATCCACCCTCCTGACGGCCTGGCTGCACAATTTGTGCCATCTGAAGCTGTCACATGAGGTGTTTTATGCAAAGATGAGTCTTAATAGAGAGATACTGAAAGGAAGTTAAAAACCTGGTGTCATTCTGCAGGCTTGTGGCAGTGGGTGCAATTGGGGATTTAATCAGCCCACCAAATAAGAATGAAAGTTTCATGTGGTCGTGACTGATCCACACAGATTTCACTCTCGAGAGGCAACAGAGCAGTTTCAAATTTTGAAGCATATGGCTTTTATAGCTACAGTTAATTTGGGACTTTTTACTATGAAAACATTTTAAACACCTGTCATTTTTAAGTTATGAAGTTATTATCAGGTTCAGCTAACAACAGAATACTGCATATTACTGCAGTAATTAGTAACCTATTTTCTCAAAAGGCTAAATTCTTGAAGAACATGACAATAAGCCCTGTCATCTTCCTAAACTTCAAGGCTCCAAGATCGACAATTTCCTCTCCAAAAGTCACAGGTGACAGCCTGCTGCCCCTCACCTGCGCCTGGCACAGCTGCAGGATGCTCAGCCAGGTGCTGAGGTGTTGCTTCTTCAACCACTGCAGTTTCTAACTGGAGTCAGTAGCTACAAAATTTTCGTGCTCAAGCTTAAATTAGTTTGCCATGTTTTGAAGAAAAGCTGATAAAGAGCTCTCAGAACTCTCGCTCCACTTAGCAGCAAACCAAGAAACACTTTGCACTGCCAGCCATCCCTCCATGGGGTGGAGTTTCCTGTTCCCATCCTATGATTTGATTTTAACCCCTCCTGGTCCCATCACCTTCAGTGAAACACAATTTGCCTGTGTCAGAGATATTTGAGCAGCACATTTGCCTTGCTCTGCTTTAGGTATCCTGGCTTACATTTGCAGCCATAAATTATAGCCCATATATAATTTACTGTATAACCACTGTTATCTAATTGCATTGGCCTGTGTAAATTCGATTTAAAAAGTCTATTTCTGGCCACTATAAAAAATTCAGAGCTTTTATCATAACATCCTTGATTTTTCAGAAAATATTCAAACCCAGGAACTTTTTTATGAGCACCCACTGAAACTGCCAAGCCAGAAGGAACAACATTAACTTTCAGTGAGGGTTGGATTCATCCTGGAGCAGCCCCCTGTAAATCATGGAGAAAGCCCAGGGACACACAGAGAAGCAATGTGTTATTCAGTGACATCACAATAGAAGTAATGTGATATTCAATAACATTACAATAATGTTACAAAGTTCACATTACAAGTGAGTTATATGAAATCCAATGTAAATAAAGGGGAGGGAAGCTCTTTTCCCCCAGACTGTAAAGAGAGCTGAAGTCAGCAGCAGGTTGACTTCCTACTCACCAGAAGGTTTCTCTTCCCACTGCACACTGAGGAGAACAAGCCTTGGAAGAGATCCCGGGCACTTTCTGAGAAACATTGAGTCGAGTAACTCCCTCTGACACAAGGGGACACATCATCGACAATTCAGAGATGGGAGCGAGACTGAGAACTGATATTTGTGCCTGCTGTCTGTACCTAAAGGATTACTGCAGAACTGTGGCACCAGCATTAAAATCAAGCAAATGCACGTGAAAGTCAGCCCATCTTAACTCTGAAATGCTCTGAGGCAACCTCTGAGGCTCTTCTGATAGCAAACCATGTTCTTCCTCTAGGCAAGGGGGGCAGGAAAACTTTTGTGCATCAGGGAACACCAGGAGGTCACAATGAAGGGAACATGAGGCACTGCACAAGTATTTCAGGATCAAGGCATTTTCAAATCCCCCTGAAGCAATCAGGATATATTTAATGAAAAAAAATCATCCACTCCCTTCAGGCAGGCCTTCTTCTTCAAGGGAGAAGGAAAGGATCAGTTGTGAAAGAATAATAAATCTAAATAATCCACTTCTAAACAGGGGGAGCCCAAGGACAGGGACACCTTCCACTGTCCCAGGCTGCTCCAAGCCCCAGTGTCCAACCTGGCCTTGGGCACTGCCAGGGATCCAGGGGCAGCCACAGCTTCTCTGGGCACCCTGTGCCAGGGCCTGCCCACCCTGCCAGGGAACAATTCCTGCCCAATCTCCCATCCATCCCTGCCCTCTGCCAGTTTGAAGCCATTCCCCCTTTTCCTGTTGCTCCAGGCCCTTATAAAAAGTTTCTCTCCATCTTTCCTGCAGCTCCTCCAGGCCCTGGGATGAAGTTCAGGGCAGGTTATCACACGCTGCCTCAGTTCACTCCCCTTGTTCAGTCCTCCCTCCGTTTTTAATTCTCCTGCAGTGCTGTTCTTCAGCTGAGCACATCAAGAGGCTGCAGGAAGCATCTGCATTTCCTTATTCTCTCTCCCCAAAGGGGTGAAAGATTTGACACACTGCTCTGAGAAACTGAAATGCTGAAAAGACTGAAAAGACTGCTACATAAATCCAAATTTTCTACCTACTTTTTTTTTTCCTCCCCTCAAAAAAAGTCAATATAATGATTTTCCTGGAAGCAACCAGAGCCCAGCCAGTTAGGGGATAAAGACTTTACCCTTTTAAAGTTAACACCATTCAACTCCTATCTCCCTAATAACTCCTGGCTATAGCAGTGACTCCCAGATATATACACTTAATCCCACTTTATCCAGCAGCCTTGGCAGGCAGCAGCACTTTGCAAGGAAATGCAGGCCTCTCCTAAAGACACACTGTGCTAAACAAGATCAATAACTCATTCCTTACAGCAGCCTTCCAGTGGCAGGGCACACCAAAGTCAGGCTTTATTTACATGTGAAGCACTGACTGAAACCATGAGGGCTCTGGATGTGCTAATTATCCTGCCAGTGCTGCACAGCCCCAGTGGAACCTAAACACACATCCTGGTAGTCCATCAGCTGATTATTGGATCCACCAAGAGTAAAACAAGTATTAGAGAGACTTGAAAATGCGGAATTTTCACAGGAGAGCCAGAGGCAGCTGTTGTTCAGGTCCAAAAACATAGCCTAAGTGTGCAGTAAATTCATTATTTTCTCCTATCAGTCTAGAGGTGAAGCTTTTAGTAAAGGTTTTCTGCACTCCAAAGATTAAATTTTACATTTACAACTTCATTACACGGCTGTGGGTTTGAGATTGCAGTGCCCAGGTTGGTCTGAGGGCACGAGAAAGTTCTTTCACTGCAGGGAAGAGATTCACAAGGGCTCTCCCCATATTAATTACAAAATCACTTCCCACACATAAACAATAGAATCCACAAGTTTTCATCTGCCCCAAGCAACAGCAAGTGACACAAAAGCAGTTCCTAGAAAAAAAAAAGGAAGGATTCTACAGTGAATTAAGTGAGGATGTAATTATTCCAGTATCTTTTGTTTAATGTACTTCAAGATGAAGCCCATTGTGGGAAGAAGCTGATGTTTAAAACCTATTTTCCCTAAAGAAAATCCCTTGCAGGAACTTGAGAACAGCTTAAAACTGTGCTGACGGTTTTTAGAAGCTGGATTGATTACATGCAGGAACTTCAAACATCCAGGAGCTGCTGCTACTGATGAAGTAGATTTTTAAATTATTTTATTATTGACTCATTGGTCAATTAAAACATCTTTACTCTGCATTTTCTGCCTGAAAATAAAGGCCACTAGGGAGCCACAGCATGTTTGGAAGCTAACAATTAGCAACAGCAAACTTTTCAAGAGTCTATAAGCAAGTCTTGTTTTCAATTAAGAAATCCTTAATGAGGCAGGCTTGGGGTTTTTTGGTTTTGTTTGCTTGGTCTGTTTGTTGTTGCAGTTTGATGATAAGGACACTGCTCCTCCCATCGCTGCTGTCCTGCTCAGCACCAGAACATCAGGCTGGACCACATTCCTGCAGAGAAAGTTCAGCTACTTTGAGGACTAATTACAAATTTCAGGCTGAAAATTAGTTTATGTTGCTGTCAGTAAACAGCTTTTCATTCTTCAGGGATCACATATCATTACAGAGCTGCATCTAAAGGTTAAAATCTGAGCACGCTGCTGGGAAGTGGAAGTGGTGTCCTGGAAAGCCACTGTCATTATTTATAATGGCCTCCCCAGCTGCAGAGGGTGCTGGATGGCACAAATTAAATGTTTGCTGACACAAAAACCTTCTGAGATGGAAACAAAGCAAGCAACAAACTACTACCAGGCAAGAATTAATTGAGTGTGAGCAGGACTGAGGCTGGAAGGCTCCTAGCCCTCACTCTGCACTGCCCATAAGTTGGATATTTCTGATTTCTGAGGAATGCCCAGGTACAGCCCCTCTGTGCTGTGCAAAGGAGCTGCACTCTGCCAGCCCTGCCCCTTCATTTCCTTTGGGGTGCACATTTTACTGCTCATTAGGGATCATTTGTAGCTGAGTCCTTTGCAATGGCTCTGGTTTCAGGTGTGCAGGCACAGGGAGCTGCTGGGGACAGCAGCAAAGGGCTGATCTCTCCAGGGAAGGCACAGGGACTCATTCCTGGGCTGGGTGATGATATGGGATGGCTCTAGGATGCCTCAGCATTTAGCTTTTATATTTTTCAGATCCTGTACTGCTTTAGGGTATAACTCTAAAACTCCATAGCCTGTCAGCCACTGTTCTCCTGTTTTATTCAGACACAACAATTCCTCTCTAGGCCTGAAACTCAAGGATACCTTATTGTCTTAGGCTTCAAGAGATGGAAAAGGTGACTGGGGGGAAGCAAACTGGGGGAAATGACTTCATGACCTGAAGCTGGAATTGTACAATTAACCCCTGAGATGCAAATGGACCAAACTCAGAATTGTGTGACAAACTGGTGCCCATTGTGCACCTTGGGTGCAGCCTCTGGGAGGCTCCTGCAGTGCCCAGGGTGGATCTGTTCAAGGCCTTTAATAAATCCCCACTTTATTCTCTGGCTCTGCCCAGCCTCTGTTCCAGGGAGCCCCTCCAAGGCATCATCTAAACAGACAATAACACTCAACAGCCAAGGACTGCATTTATCGTGCTACACAGAGATAAAATCCACCAATCATCTCATCTTTACTCCCAAAATGAACTAAAACAGAACCATCTTCAACCCTAGTTTCACACCTGTGGGAGAAAAAGAAATCCCAAAGCCAAAAAAAGACACAAATTTTTCTCTATTGTCCTCTAGTTCTGTAACTCTCCTGGAAATTAAAGAGAAAAGAATGATCTGGAGCATATTAAGACACTGAAGAGCCAATCCAATCCCAACTGGGTTGAACTTCAGCTTCTGTTACTTCCATAGAGAGAAGAATCGATTTAAGTACCTCTCCACCTGTAACAAATGCATTCAAACATAATTTATTTGACAATTGTTCCCTTATCTGAGGGATGCATTCCTAAAACAGGTATTGAAAACAAACCAAACCTCACCAACACCCCCACACCCAACACCACCAAAGGGCAGCATGGGGGGTAGAGAAAAAAATATTCTAATTATTTCCCTCAACACTCTGCTCCAATCTCTCTTTCCCTTATTAACTGCTTACCATTTAAGCATCCTTGAAGCAGCAGAAGACTGCTCTGTGTTAGCACCAGGCTCTTCAGACGCTGGGAAATGTTCCGGGGAAACCTCGAGCGTGTTTTGACACACACTGAGCCACAGAAAATGATTCTGCCACTTGTTTACAGCACAAGTGACAATATTATTTCGGAGTCCTAGGAGAAGTGACAGACAACTGGTAGCCTCCGGGGAGCTCACAGACTTGCAGGCAGCACAGCATCTTGGCACCCCCCTGCAAGCTGTGGACACGACTGTCGCCTCCCTGATGGCTCTCAGCCACTCCAGGCTCCATTCAGGCCTCCCAGAACGGCTTCTGAGTTATCCATGCTCTGCTACTTTGAGCCACTTGCCCTTTTTCGGTGTGTTTTTAACTCTTAACTCAGCCATGTTATTATTTTTTATGCTCTGTGTAGCGTTCCCCCAGCGTGGCAGGAGGTTTGGGGTCGTTCATGCAACAGGCAGGTGGTTTGGGACAAGGGTTTACACCAAAAACACAGAGTTACTGAAGCAACTCTCTGCAGGTCACTGCTGCCTCTCCAGAGAAACTTAACTCTTGAATTGCAGACTCACTTTGGGGTTTGTGTGGGTGGTTTGGAAAGGGAAAATAAACCAAATCACTTCTGAGCTTTTGAAATTCCATTTACACAGCCGATAACCTCAGAATCTGGACAATGAAACAAATAATTAAAACGTTTCTATTTCAGAGCACAAATGGGAAGCAAAGAGCTGGAACCCCACTGGAAGGCCTCCAAGTCAAATATAAGAAAGAGCTACTCAGAAAAAAAAAATATATTATTCCTATAGTGTTGCAAAGTTTTACAGATAGTTTCTTTCTGGAAATAGCAGTGGAGCATTGGGCGCAGGTGGAACAGCAATGCAATGATTCATGTCATTTTCTGCAGTGATTCATGGCATTTCTGAGAATTCAGCTGCAGCTGAGGCCCTCAGTCCCACAAATGCAGATTCCACAAATGCAGATCTAACTTGAGGCTCCACACAGCAGGTGTGTCCCACCTGGAACACACCTGAGATGCTGTGCAAAACAAGGGCTTCCAGCTCAGCTGGAAAAGAACCTAAATTCCTAGAGTTTCTTTGCTTTAAAAAGGGCAAAACCCTTTTATAATTCCTGGAAACAAGAGCCACTTTTGTCTCACACTAATCCTTGTGAAAGGTGGCAATTTCATTTAAAGTGCAAACATTGGAGCACATTTCCATTGCTCCCCTGAAACGTGACAGAACGCAGCATTTGTTTGGCACAGAGCTCACAGATGCTCTTGACTATATTTTTCATCATTTGTAGTTTCTTTCTTTAAACAAAGAAGAAACATTCTCCCTGGACTTCCTCACGTGCAGAGCCAGTGACACATGAACAACCAGTGGCACTCCTCACTGCTGTGAGTGGGACACCTTTTCCCATTTGTAAACCACAGGTGGCTCTTTGGATCCCACAGCCAGGAGTGGATTTTCAAAGGACTTTATTGGAGCACCTAAACCAAGCTGGACAGATTTTGAAATGCTCAGCAATCAACAGCTTTTGTTTACAATACTTGGCAGTTAATGAGCCTGGAGACATTATGAAAATATTTTGAAAATTCTCCAGCTCCTTACGTTAGGACCACTCTCTGTCCTTTGCAGCAGTTGCCCTTTCAGCTCCTCAACAGCTGAGCTGTCTCTTCCTGCAGGTTTCTCCTTGGAAGCTTTTGTCATGAAACTTCTGTCAGCTTGGAGTCATCCTCGAGCCAGGGAGGAGGAATGCAGGTTCCCATATTGCAGTTCTGTCACATCTTGATGTTCTTTCACTCGTTAGTACATCCCTGACACTTCTCAGATATTCCCTGGCTTCTCCCCAGGATGATCTCATGGACCTACCATGGAGTTAAAAGCTGATGCATTTCACAGATCGTGTTTGGCACCTGCCCTCCAGCAGGAAACACGGACAGAGGCATTAACTCCTATTGTGGGTTTGATTTACAAGGAAGTTTGTTCCAGTGAGGCTGAGACATGAGCTGGGGCAAGGCAAAGGAGTACAAAAAGCAGGACAAGACCAGGATGAAAAACTTTGGGATATTTACAGTCTCTCTCTCAGCCTTGCTGCAGTTCTTCTTTGTGAGAGACCAAGCCTCCAACTACAACCACATTTACCTTTTCCTTCCTGAGCTGCCCACGTGTGCTCACTGGTGCACCCAGTGAGTTCCTCCTTTCAGGTACACAGCCCTGGAAGGGAACAGAAGTGAAGTTCATAAACTGAAAAAGAAGACAAATGTAAATGAAAGCAATTAGGAAGTACAAGGAGTAAAAGGAATTTCTGAGCTGGCAGGATCTATCTCTGTGAATGCAGGGTTTCTCACCTGTGCAGGAGGTGGGGTGTCAGCTGAGGTGGGGAACAGGACAGGTTATGCTCTGTGGCTTGGAACAAAGATTTCAAACCGTTATTAGTGATGAGCTACACACACTCTACAGACACATTCATCAGATTGCATTTTGACATGAATTAGAAGATAGATTGGATTTAAATCACCTTTAACCTCATAATAACTGAGGAAAAAAATCAGGTTTTTTTAATCACTGTTAGATGTCACAAGCAAAAGCAATACAATTGCAGCCAAGTAATACCTAAAATATTCTGGCTTGAACACACAAATTAAGAAAATGTTTGCAGCCATCAGTAGAGAATTTAATCTGAAAATACTTCAGATGTTTTTGTCTTCTGCCAACTCCAAAACTATTGCATTCCAAGGAATTCTTTGCTTCAACACTTCTTAATGGTTAAAAAGCACAGTTTAGGAAATAAAAGTTTGTAAAAGAACTTTCAAAATTTTCAGAAGGCAATTTTCAAACTGCGGCTAAAATGATATAGGACAGTAATTTTTACAAATATTCTTTTCCCTCACTTGTCTGTCATTCTGTAAGGACCAGGGACAAAAGGGGAAAGCCAAAAATCAAAAGCATTAACCACCACATGCAGCATTCAGCTGATTAAGAACATAAGAAGCCCTCACCATTTTCTGAAACCTTTCCATTTTTTGGTTTCTTTCATCCTTGAAAGCCAAATCCAGAACTTCTCTGAGGTTAAAGCAATCCTGCCAAAACATCTTGAGCCAACTTTAGTGAGGAATGTTTGAGAGCAGAAGCTGCACTGCAGCATTTCCAGTGTTCTGAGTGTCTGGGGAGGGTGTTCAGGCTGGAAACTCCATTCCAAAGTGTGCTTTGGGTGTGCAACAGGCAAGGAAGGCTTCAAACCCCTCAGGATCCCTCTCCTGCTGATCCTTTTCAATGTATAACACATTCTCCTCCCAATATTTACAGGAATAACACCACAAGAACAATAAGCAGCTTAAATGAATTGCTGCTGTTAAAAACAAAGCTCTCTCCACGTTACCCAACTCCGGCTACAGGAAAATCTCCTCTGTTTTGGGAATCAGGTAATATTGTTTGATATTTTTCGTATCCTTTAGTCATTAAGGATGCACAGATCAAAGCTGGCTTATAATTATTTTTTAAAACTCAGAGCACTCAAGGGAAGAGTTGTTAAAGATCCCAAATCTCCCGAGCCAGCATTCCTGCTGTCACCCTGGGCCCTCTCACAGGAGGAGTCACACATTTTAACATTCCCATGAGCTCTTCCTCAGGACGTTTGCCTGGTTTGCCCCTGCCCTAGGACACCACAGAGATCCATCCCAACCGTGTCCAGGATGGAGCTGCAACCTGGGCACTGCTGCTTCCCCCTCTCCTGCTGCTGCTGCAGCTTCCAGAAACATCCAGGTAACCTGTGTACCACAGCTCCTTGATCTGCCAAAGGCATTGTTTGGGAACAGACGCAGGAATTTACAAGGGATAGAACTGGTGAAAACAGATTTCCCTGGGGTAACATCAGTATTTAGACTCGAAACAGCAGGAAAGATCCAGTACAGGGTGTAGCTGTTTGAGCACCAAATACCAACACAACCTGAAGTTCAAATTCCCACCAAGTGTGTTCCTGCCTGTATTCAGAGATCCCTGTTCCATTTCCAACACCTCAAGAAGGAACTTCATTCCAGTAACTGGTCTGGAAGAGTTTGGCACTGAAAATCAGCCCAGTGATCAGAGAGGGGCAGGGCACGCAGGTGGAGCTGTGCTCATTCTCCCCTGGGGATCCCAGGAACACACAGGAAAGTGGCCCAGGAAAATCCTGGCCCTTCCAATTCCAGGATGGTTTGGGTTGGAAGAGACAGAGCTCATCCCATCCCACCCCTGCCATGGCAGGGACACCTCCCACTGTGCCAGGCTGCTCCAAGCCCCAATGTCCAGCCTGGCCTTGGGCACTGCCAGGGATCCAGGGGCAGCCCCAGCTTCTCTGGGCACCCTGTGCCAGGGCCTGCCCACCCTGCCAGGGAACAATTCCTGCCCAATCTCCCATCTGAGCCTGCCCTCTGCCACTGGCAGCCATTCCCTGGCTCCTGGCATTAATGTGGCACCCAGAACAAGTTGGGGTTTCAGACCTTAGTAGAGAAAATGAGATCTTTTTTCAGCTAAAATACTGCAAATTACCTGTACTGATGTGCAGAGAATCAATGCTTTTGGAATCATTATAGTTCACACTTCCAGAAAATCTTGGATGTCTTTAGGTATTTCAGTTTCTGCTGGGGGATGACTCCAGTGTCTGACTCGCCAAATTGTGCTGAAATGTGTGTAAAATCTGACCTTCTTCAGATGGTATCTGATCTCCATAAAGATTGCACAAGAGATGCTTCCCTTTGTCAAGGGACTTTAACTCCCTGCTTTGCCATTCATTTCCCTATAGTGGAAAAATCCCGTTTAAAAAAACAACCAGGAAAAGCATTTTATTATCTACACTGTAGAAAAATAATCTTATAATAGAAAATACTCAGCATTTATTAATCTTCATTTTACAGATTTGCATGATATTTCATCAAAATGTTTGGTAAAAACTAATGCCAAAAATTATAGATTGAAAATACATTTGTGCTCATTTTTCTACAGATTGTCAAAATAAAATTATCTTGATTTGAAGAAAACTGTGGAATATCAATAATGGGGGCTCAAGACCGAGTCTAACAAAAAACCCAGAACACAACAGGTATAAAGACAGAATAGATAAACCACAAAACTGGCTTTGTTTTAATCCAGACTTAATTAAAAAATGGGCTTTGACCAAAAATTTTGAATTTCTTCTGGCTAAACACAAGGCAAGGTTTCCAGTTTCTCTAAGCACACATTTCAATATGACAATATGATAAAAGTTGTATCAAAATTATACCAAAACTTAATTAATTTAAATATTTTGTGGCTTTCTATAATTTTAAAGTTCTATTTTAAAATTTGCATGAATTCTGAAATAAATCCTTTTTTGTTCTAGCCAAAATAAAAACAGCCAAAGAAGGATTTTCAGCATCTTTCTTAGCTGTAATCAAAAGGTCCTACACTGAAATTCATTGAAATAATGTGTATGTTTGGGTCAAATGGTTCTTCTTCCAAATAAAATTTCATATCATTTCTAAACAAGATGAAGTTCCATTGTTGGCACGGATTCCCACCCACCCTGTGTGCATACAACAGAGATAATGGAAAGATGAAATAAAATTTTTTAAAAAAAGCAACCAGGAAGAGAAGAATTTGATTTTACCTCATAAAGAAAGGCTACAATGAAAATTTTTGGTGACCTATTAAATAAAACGTTCTGCAGGACATTCTAAAAAGCACAGTGAGGATCCCTGCTTTTCATTTTTGTAGCAGCCCCCTACTTTCTGCACATGAATATATTTAATATATTTGAAGCAGATTAGATGAGGTGATGGGTGGAAGCGAGACAAAAGTTTATCAGCTGTTGAAATATTAAAAAAAGAAGTTGTTGCAGGCCAAAGTGATCATGAGGGAAGCAGAAACAAAACCTGCTGCCCTTTTTTAGAAAAACTAAAGGTGTTCTGTTCAGGCTCAGGGCAGGCAGGGTTTCCCACACCTGCCTGGGGGTTGTGGGTTGGTTTCTGTCACCACTTTTCTGCCACGGGATGCAAAACTGGAAACCCATCTCATCAGCAGCATCCTGCTCTCCAAAACTGCCTGCTCCCTCTTCAGCTCCTGCTCCCACTTGTTCACCAACAGCTCCAAGTGAATCTCAGATGCAGCAAAACCGAGCTAAGAGTGTCTGGAAATAAATAAATCATGGCATGCTAAAGCTGAGAAATTCTCCCCAAAAATGCGCTGGAAATCCCAGGTGGGGGGAATCAAACAGGATTCAGAGCGTGTCTGCTCATCCCAACCCCGCCACCCGTGCCAGCTTCATTCCAAGGCAGACTCTGCAGCTACTCACTTTAGCTTCTCTTAATAAATAAGATGTCCTAGAGTACAGGAATCTGCAATTCCCAAGGGGGGAATAAAACAGGGGATGAGAAGGGAAAGAAAAGATCAGTTTCATCCAACACGTCTTCAAAGTCTTGTAACCTGGTTTCTATTTGCTAAAAATGGAAAGCTGAAGCTGCCTCTGAGACAGTTATAAAAATATAATGTATCAGTTTCCCTGGGCTCTCTTGTTCATTAAAGGTTGGGATTTTTTTCCACCCTTTCCTTTCAGAAAACTGCCCTGCTGCAGAGAGCATTAGAAATAAAGATTGTATTTCAGCCGAAGACAGAGTGAGTAAAAAAGCTTTCCTAATTACGTTGCTGATTACTTGAGCAGTCCTCCATTTGACAATACAATTATACCAAAGAGAGGAGAATATCTTCATTACACTGAAAAAAAGGAGAAAGTGTGGTTTTTCCAGCTTTGAAATTTACGGACTACGAGCCAGACATATAAACTTCTCTTGAACTCCAAAAGTCCAGATAAACTTTCTGAAAACACCAGTTTTTCCCTTACACAAATATCTGTGCTCCATAATTCATATTTTATGTTCTTTATAGGAACTCTTTCACCTACAGGGACAAGTTAACCTCAAACTGGAGCGGTAACACTGGCTCTAGGCTCTGTCACTGGTTCCATTCCAGGGTCTGCTCTAGCAGATTTCTATTTATATCATGCAGAAGTCAGCAAAAGAGTCAATGATCGTGCCACATCTGGCCATGCCAGAGGTGCAGCATAGATCAGCATCCCAGAAACTTCAGCAGCTTAGAAGCAAAGGATAAGAAACCCCCAGAGCAAGTCCCAGCTGTGAACTGGAACTCCATTAAAAGCTGCTGTGCTAACACCAGGCTGGTGATGATTGCCATCCCAGTGATAAATCAGCATCTTCTCCCCTTTACCCTTCAAAATAATCTCAATACTCATTCTTCAAGCACTCCTTTTCACCCAGTTTTACAGATGGGTGACTCGGGGAGGTCAGGAGTCAGAGCCTCCCTGTGCTGATGGCAGTGGGAAGCCCCAGCTGGTTCCAGTTCCAGAACTCACTGGTTCATCCTGTTATCCAGCTCTGGGCTGGCTACAGCCACGACCCCACTGATCATCCCAGACAATTCCCAGTGTCTGGCTCGACTTGGGTTTGTTCCCAGGAACTGAGCACGAGACAAGAACAGGCATCCTTTGAACACAGAAAACAGGGGAAACAGAGAATTCATCAAGAGTTCAGCCTCAAACAGCAGTTTCCACCCAGCCCTGAGAGTGCTGCTGTGCTCAGGGAACAGCTCAGCTGCCAGGGCTGGGTGTTAAACCCCAGCCAGGGCCTCAGTGACTTTCAGGAGCGGGATTTTATCTGGTTTTGTAGCACATTGAGTTCCTGTGTTTATACAGAATATACGGACACAGTTCCTTTACAGCAGCCACCACAACTGAGTCCAGAGCCCTCAGCTCCGGCCCTGCAGCCCCACAGTCACCTCACCCTTCCTCATGGCACTCCTCACTTTCAGACACCTCATGGCTCCATGTGAGGCAAAGGAAAGAGAAAAGAGAGCTCAGACACTCCAAGTCCCCCTCATCAGTGAATCCTGCCTGAATTCCTTCAGCACAAACCAGCAGCAGACACACCTTCAATTAACAACCCAGCAGATCACACCGTTCCCATCTTTAACTGCCACATCCTTTCCACACCAACTCATTCGATTCTTTTAAGATTAAAAGCACAACAATTATCTGCCATTTAATGCTTTCAATTAATAGTATTTTATGAACAATGGTATATGAGTAGTGGGACTGAGGAACAATTAAGCTTGCTCATTACAGAGCACTGCGAGCTTGTTTACTGGAACTGTGTTAAGTAATCTTTCCCTTCTGCTTTAAAAATAAAAAGACTCATTTGCATCACCCCCAATGGTCCAATTTCAAGCACAGTTTTTAAGGCTAAGATTTTGAGGAAGAAAGCACACATTGCACTAATAGTCCTATGGCTCTGAGGATACAAATAACAGGCACATTTTTCGGTACCAGGGCAGGCATGTTTCCATCCTAATTGCCACCAACAGCGCAAACAACAATCTTAACTTCAGGAAAATAACACTCTGATCTTTTTTTTCCATGTATTGGGTCTATATTGAGGAATAAAAAGCTCAAATTTTACTATCCAGCCCTCAAAGCAGTAAGTGCAAGTATCTCAAGCTCTACAGCCAAGAAAATTCACTTTGAGTTTCTCTCCATTCCCCAGCACCCCTTAATCCATCCCTGGGATGCTCTGTGGAAGAGGCAAACATAAATGAATGTATACATAAATAAAAGATACATAAAAATACACATCACTGTATCATAGAGCAAGGACAGACTGTTTTATTTCAGAGATAATAACTCCTTGACCAACTTACCTGAGGGAGCTCCTTTCTTCATGGACAAGCCTCCATAAAAACCCACACCTTTTCCTCCCTCAGCTTTCTAAAGGGAAATCCTGAGCCCTGTTCCACACAGGTGACCCTCCAAACATGAGCAGCTGCTGCTCCCACTCTGCTTTCCATGGTGAGGTGCAGGGGATGGGGACAGGGTTATCCATCTCTACTGATCTCACCTGGACTAAACTCCAAACCTAAGTTCAACATCCCGTGCCAAAACATTTCTACCTAGAAGCCTTCCAACGTTCAGAAGATTCAAACTGCAAGATCTCTGCAAGGCTGTCACCAGCCCAGATTGTGCAAGGCATTTCTTAGCTCTTGTGCAATACTCGAGTTTCACAAACCAGCAGAGAACCCCATATGTTCTCTCTACATGGAAAGTTAACTGTGTCTTCCACTATCACCACAATCTCCATCACAATGGATGTATTGGAAGGGGCAGACACTCCACCTCTTAAATCTAATTTATTTTAATGCAAAATAAAACTACACATATTTATGAGACCTAAAGAAGTGTGGCTTGGTAGCCTTGTGGTTACTGTGCTCTATGAAATCTGAGTTTCCACCTGTATCAAAAATAGCTTTTTCTGTGCTCAGTGACCTCTACCACAGGTCACATGCAGGATTTTATGGCAATCAGGAGTGGTGGAACACTGGAAATTGCCTCCCAGGAAAACACCCTTGGGTTGCATCAGCACCATCCTCCTTACACTATTTGCCCTAATTCTGCACAGCAACAAAGCTTGGGGAGCTCTTCCCATGGAGAAACCTTCCTTGCTAGAGTAGGAAAGAGAATTAAATGCAAATGTCCCATTCCACAGAGTGAAGATTGTAAGCAGTAGGATTTGATATAAAATCTGGTTGCAGCAGCATTTTCTAAGATGGCATCACTTGTTGGGTTGTTGGAGGATATTTTAAAAGACACGGCTCTTCTAAAGAAATACAGATATTTATTTTCATCATCCCCTCTGGTGCCTGAATCTCCCTTAGATTCATCTTAAATGTTGCCAGTTCAGATCTGCATGTTCTGAGCCTGGCAGGAGCTCAGTGGCTCCTCCTGGCTGGTTCTAAACAGCCTGTTTGGATTCAATATTGGGAGTCCCCACCTCCACCTATCCATGCATTTGGGAAGCAAAAAAAGTCTCCTGACTTGGAGAGATTTCTACCAGCAAGCCCAAGAGCTCAGCCAGAACTGAGGGTGTCTACATCCATTATTCAGCTCAGTGCTTTGTCACAAATCAATGTTACAGGTCCAGTTGCCACAAAGAACTGAAATCAATAGGATGGAATCTGCTCCTTTTCAGAGGACTGAACTCCAGTTAGTCTGGAACTTCCAAACAGGCAGATTCTGAGTGAATGAGTTAAACTAAATGCTGAAATCTCAGAAGATTGATAAGGACAGATTCTCCATCCCACTGTAATTGAGGAGCTGTAGAGTTGTAACTCTGGTCAGGGCCCTGTGCAGGACTGAGGTAAATCCAGGATAATAAATTGAACCTTTAAACCTTGCTGCATCCCCATAAATAAAAATAGCTCCATGTTCATAAAGAAAAATTATAAACAGCCAAAAAGCACATCATGTTTTCCTTTGCATGTGTTAGGGTGATGTGTTGTGATGAACAAAACCTGAGAGTGAGCACCCAGATGGAGTAAGGGAGAGGTGTGTTCCTTTTTATTGTCTGCTCTCCATGGGCTGATCCCACAGGTTTTAAAGAGGGAGAGGAAACATTTGGGGATGTTTGCAGTGCTCTGGAACTCCTTCAGAGAGAGGTGTGCTCCTTTTTATTGTCTGCTCTCCATGGGCTGATCCCACAGGCTCTATAGAGAGAGGGGAAACATTTATTTGGGGATGTTTGCAGTGCTCTGGAACTCCTTCAGTAGCAATGGCCACAGCACCTCTCAGTGAGCACAGATTAAATCTCATTTACTGAGGCAGGGATGGGCACAGAGGACACACCAGGCCTGATCCAGAGGAGCTGCCAGAGCCAGCCCATGGATGCAGCGGCTCCACTCCTGCTTCCCAGTGCACAGCAGCTCACTCCACTCTCCTCAGCTCCTCATCCAGGCACTTCTGCACAAGTGCTCTTCATCAACCACTTCCCACATTTAAAAGCAGCTCTTCTGCTGTTCCAGTTTTACATTTTGTTGGTCAGTGCCTTAGGGATTTGTTCCAAGGATTAGGATGGAGCTAAGGATGATGCCACTTGCATTCAGTGGCATTTCTGTGCCCCCAGCCTGCCTTGGCGTGAATCCTCCCTTGCTGCCCATCCTTTTGAGCCAGCAAAGCAAGGAAGTGGAATTCAATGGAAAACCTGATCAGATTATTCACTGAGCTCTTTCCAGCAGTGAGAGGGCAAGAGTCTGGAAAGAAGCTGGAGCAGCCCTTATCTCCTGGGTATTTCAAAGGTGTTTCACAATTTCTCATGCTTCAGATGTTTTTGATGTATTTTTCTGTACCATTTTGTAGTTTCTTGACTCCAAAACCTATCCAGATGTTTCATAATGCTCCTTTTACAATGTAATAAAACAACTGAAATTTTCATTTACATGAACAAAAGGCTCTGAAGTTGGTTTAGAGAAATCTAAAGTTGATTAGTAAAAAGTTCTCTGCTTTTTTACTTTGCTCTTTAGGGCTCAAGTCTGCAAATGGATTGCACAGATCTGCTCAGCTTTCAGCACTTACCACAAGGATTTAAAATAAATGGCATTGCTTATGAGACAGAACATGAGCAAATATTTGTGAGGTGAGGATTTACAGCGGCCTGTTTGCAAATGAAAAGGTTTTTGCTTTATTATTAACTCTTTTGAATATTTAGATAGTTTTGTAGTGAAGATATACAGCATATGAAATACAAGGTAACGCAGCATGTGATTAAGATGGGATTTGGATTTCATTCCAATGAGCTACATAATTTAGATATTCCTATTCTAATAAGAGCCCAATTAGATATATTTTCATACAAACAACAATAACCTATTTCACTTTGTGGCAACTTGTTTGTGAGCAGCTTACAGTTGAACTGCACTGTTCATTTCCAGTCATTAATTTAGTCTATTTGAGGCGTATTTATTCCTACAAACATTTTCTTTCCCCTGGTAAGTTTTTTTTTTTATTCATAACAGAAGAAATGTGATCTGAAGAAACATAGCTCACAGAGCCACATCCTGATATGATAGTCAGCATCATGAATTTCAAATTACTTTCCGTGAGAGTTCACTGCTGGATAATAGAGCAAGAAACTCCACAAAAATCTCCTGCCAATCCATCATGTAGGGAATGTATTCAGAAACTCCAGATAGGGAGCAATAAAAAGCCTTAAGATAGGTGAAAAATTCTGTCTCCTAACGACATAGGGATGTTAACAAAACAAAACCTGCTTTTCCCAGCCAGTCCATGTAAACAAGCACTAAAGCCATGTATTTTTCCAGGCAAACGCCCCACGGAGGTGCTGTCGCTGCCAGGATGGGAGGTCAGGCAGGAACCTCCATGCAGGATTTGGGCTTTTCCTTGGTCCTCCCCTTGGCTTTTTGTCCTCCAGCACTGGGAAACGAGGTGCTGGGAATCTTTGGTGATTTTCAGGGGACGAGTGGGAGGTGATGATGGAGAATGGCTGCTTTTATGGCTGGTTTATGAACTCCTGGCTGGTCTCTGTGATGCCGTTTGCTTTCTGCCTTTTTTCTTTTCTATGTTCTCTGCACTCTTTGCACATGTATTTGTAGCTCTGTTCCTATTGTATTCATAGCTGGTTTTTCCAGTACTTTTCCAGGGTCTTTCCCTAAGCAGAAAGACAAAACAAATCCCAGAGCCCCAAGCCCAGGGGGTGCAAGGCCCTGTCCTATCTCGGCTCTTCCTGGGAACCAAGGCCCAGAACAACTCTGAGGTTCATTTTCATCAACAAAGCCCAGCCAGTGCTGAGAGGGGCTCCAGAGAAGGGACCTGGGGGGGAATTGAATCACCACTTGTCCTCCTAATTGGTGCCTTTAGTCAATTCTGCTAATTTCCTAAAAGCTGTAAATATGTGCTCACCCCTGGAGGGGCTGGGCTTGTATGGACACCTTTCCATAACTGCTCCTGAAGAGCTTCAAAATACAGATCCCCTTTTATATCCCCTCCTTGCTAAAATGATCTCGAGTTTCTTTTCCAGGCTGGGGGAAAAGGCAACATTTGAACCATGCTGGGCTCTGCCAGGGGGCTCCCTGGGCTCCCTCCAGGCCCGTTCAGGGATCAGCACAGCCAGAGCCACCCAGGCTCGGGATTTCTCCCTTCCTGCAGCCCTGCTGGATGCTGGAGAGCTCAGGGAAGGGGAACATTGCAGCTCTAGCCCAGCCCCATCCCCAGTTGAGGGCAATCTGGTTCCCATTACAGCGGGCTCTAATCCCGGCGCATTCCCAGCCTTCGGAGCCGCCTCCTCCCCGGCGCTCCCATCTGAGGCCAGGACCAGGAACCTCCTCAGATGGCTCTGGCCAACCCAAACCTCCCAGTGCAGCCCCAGAGCTGGCTTGTGACCAGAGGCAAAGCCCTGAGCTGTGTGTTTCTCATTGCAGCTCACACCTGGTATTTGTTTAGCCCTGGAAGACACCGGCTGGATTCCAGTGGAAGGAAAACACCGCTCCTTTGAAGGCCCTGCTGTAATTTATTTCTCTATTTCTGGCTGGTTCCTGAGAAACGTGATCTGTGAGTGAAGGACTGAAATAAGCTCGCTCCAGTTTATCTGGTTTTCCATGATGAGGTGTGGCACAGAAGGAGCAGGATTTCCAGCTCGTTCTGCTGTCTGTGTGTCAGCCAGAAGAAGGCACGGCCCCCGCGCAGATGGATCCGGGCAGCCCTACCCTGGGGAGGCACTCAGGAAGGGATGGAGCTACAAGTGTTCCCAAAATATCTCAGGGACGTTATTAACATCTGGAAATTATGCTCCTGTTTCCCTGACAGCAGCAGCTTTGCTTGAGGAGCTCGACGTCGCTGCCAGCCTGAGAACTTTTCATGCCTGTTGCAGTGATCCCTTCCCAGAAACATCACTCAGCAAAACAGGAGGGGTCTGAGCTCCCAGGTCAGAGCTTTTATAAAAATATACATGAAACAGCCTCCCAAGCATCTTAATTTTGGGGAGCTGCAGCCTTTTATAAAAAAAAAAATAAATAGGGATGGATGAAAATAAAGATGTTTCCAACGTGAGAAATGAACATCAGCTCTGTTCCTGCAAATTGTGTCAGAAGGTGAATGTCCCAGTGATAAAATTAACCAGCACATGATAAACAATAAAAAACTTGCCCCTGGTAATTATCAAATACCCCTGAGCAGCTCCTTTGAGAACCTTCCCACAAAGCACTCGCCCTTCTCCCTTCAGTGTGAAGAGGGGGAAGTTTTTTCCTTTTTTTAAACAAAACCAAAATCAGTGGCTCAAATGTGCACACAAGCAGGCACTGCCCCAGGAAACAGCTTTTTGTAAAAGTAAAAACCATAAAAATATATTAAAAAAAAAAAATAGAGCAACAGGCACCGTGAGAGACTGACAAGATTTGGGATGCAGAATTCCAGAGATTCCCCAGGGAATGGCACAAGGAGCATCCCTGCAGCTGGGCAGTGTCCCATGGACAAAGGCAGCACCTCAGCAGGAGAATCTTGTGTTTACAGAGCAAAGAGGTCAGACAGACTCATCTTCTACAAACTTTCTGCATTTTAATGTGTTCCCCATTAGCGTTTAGGGAGGATTTCTCTGCTTTGGAAATAATTCATTTTTATGAAATTTGACATCTGTGATCAGAGGAATCTCCTTTAGAGGCTTTAGATACTGATCCATGGTTACATTTCTGTGGAAGATAAACTGAGGGAAACTAAGGAAATTACTTGTTAAATCTGCTTACACAAATCTCTCTGCCTGCTGAAACAATTAATCAGCAGTGGCTTTTCTCACATATGAATGAGAAAGGATGCAAAGTCTGGAGCACTCAGTCTGGAGCCATAAGCAGGCTGCATATTTGAATTCCTTTTATTAATTGCTTTGTTGTGACACTTACCCCAGGAAAACACTTTATCAGTTGCCTCTGCTATAATTTGGTATCAAATCCACTCAGTATTCTCCTTTTTTCTTCTTTTTTTAAAAAAAATCTTTTGTCTAGACCAAGTTGTTTCTAATTTAGTGCTGTATGTCATTTGCAACAGGATCCTTCAAGTTTCCTCTCTTAATTCATGACACCTGGTTTTTGTTATTTTAAAGACAGCCAAGGACACTGGGGCATTCACTCCACACATTGTAAAAACACTTGAAAAGGGTGGCACACAGATGTACACAAACAGAGGCAAAGAGTCCATTCTGTTCCTGAAAAATATGATTTTAAAAGAGTTGGGAATATGAGTCTGCCTCACATTGAAAAGGTTGGGGGTTTGTTTTATTGTGGTTATATTTTTTTTGCTTTGCTCTGTGGTGTCATGTCACAAGTTAACATGGCTCTCACACACATAGAAAAAAACCATTTCAGCTGAATTCCTGGGGTCAGGGAGGGGTGAGGATCCCACCAGGAAGCAGCTGGGAGCCATTCCTGCCCCTGGCCCTGACACTGCCAGAGTTCCCCTGAGAACTGCACATCTGGAATTTGAAAAGCTATCAGATTTAGCGGGACTAAATTCTTCTAAATTCATCAGTGATGTTGAGGAGAAGGTTTAAAACATGTCAAGCAAATATTTGGATTGGCCATGTCATTCATTTCACATTTTTTTACTTATTTGTGTCAAGGTCCCAGTTTGAGCCCAGAGGATTGAGCAGAGCCTGGCAGAGGAAAGGCCCATGCTGATGCCTGAAGGATTTTTTGCTTTTTCTTGTATATACTTTTTCCACAGTTCCCTATATCCACAAGTATCAGCATGCACACTTGTGATGCTTTAGCTGATAACTCAGCCTGGTTTCTTGGTGTCCTGCAGGCTGGGAGACCAAACACCCCAGAGCTGCAGAGTCAGAGACCAAACACTCGATTGTCGTAAGAACTCCAGGTCCCCTGGCAGGACAGATTCTGTAAACTAGAAGTGAGCCCAGCCCAGCCCTTATTGGGCCCTCTCGTTAGATATGCTAATGAGTGAGGTCTTTAATTGTACACTTGACTGGGGGGAAAGGACATTGGGACTCTGTCACCTGGGTGAAGCCATGCATGGAATGGGATCCTATTAAACACCGAGGGAAACGACCCCAACCCTCTGACTGTGTCTGGGCTTTGATTTCCTAAGAGCAGGAAAAGGCATCATACTCCCTACAGAACAATGCTGGTCACAGGTTTCCTCTCCAGTTTCACACTGCATGTCCTGTCTCCCTTCTAGGGCACTCTGGAGTTCATTTCAGCTCCTTTCAGAATGAGAATCCCTGGAAGGGAAGGCACCTGGCTGGCAATGCCACCTGCTGTCACCACTGTCACACTGGGGGATGGAGCCCCATTCCCTTGGCATTCCCAGGGTGCCCATGCCTGGGGCCATGTGATGAAATCAGGGATGTGGGGGTGCCTTGTGTGACAACCACGAACAGCCAAGACTGTCAGAATCATTTTGGAAAATTGAAGACATGTAATTGCAGCATTACAGGCTCTGAAGAATTATTATAAACAATATTCTGTGGCAATCATTTTGCTCACACCCAGCATCCAGCAAACTCTGCTGAATCTCAACAAGTCACTTAAAACACAGCACTGTAGGAAATTCTGAAATGACAGGGTGGATATTTCCAGGGCTTTTGTTGCAATTATTCACACCCTGGCTTTCTGTTGCACTCCAAACACTTTCCCCAGCTTTGCTGCCCTTTGCTGGCTCCACCTCAGGCTGCATCTCCTGCATGGCTGGGTCAGAACAGCAACGAATCCACAGCATTTAAAGGTCTTTTTATTCCATTTTATTATTTATTTTCTTTTATTATTGCTTCCTAAATAACAGGACCAAACAGAATCCCTAATGCTAGTGGCTTTCCTAATGGAAGGATTGTGGGTTTGCTTGTGGAAGTCCTTGGGAAAAGCCTTGAAGAAGGAAAAGCAATATAAATGATTCAATCATTTGATGGTTTGGCCTGTTTGATTCTTTGCTTCACCATGGTTTCACCCATCCCTTGCAAAGGGCTGAGCTCCATTATTCCAGCTTCCTGTCACGTTCTGAGAGTCTTAATTTGATTTTATGAGCACTACAGCATTAATATAACATTGCTTGTGTTAATTTTTCCCTTCAGCAGCCACTCACCACCTACAACATATGGCCATTATTTGCACACTGGCAATATTCAAAGGAGATAGAATTTGAAGTCCTCATTTAGGTATTTAAAGCTTGAAAGTGTATTTAACTTCAAACTTCATTAGCAGGCCCCTGGCCCTCGGTGAGTGACTGAAAATCAAAGTGGCTGGGTCAGGGATCAAGTTTCAGAAGTCAATTTTCCAAATACTGTTCTTCAGAGAGCCATACATTGGTATTAAAATGACAATTTGGACAATAGCCAAAGCCTCAGCTATTCTGAGTCCCACAAAAATGTTGGTTTATGCAAATCTCCAATAGCTTCAGTGCAGGAATGCAAATTTATGTCAGCAGCCAAGAAATTAGAGAGATGACAAGGGTTGTTGTGCTATCTGAGAGACTTCCTCTCAAATTCTTGAGCAAGGAGTGAAACCACCTTCATGCTCAACGTGGGCTGGTGAAGGGGAGACTTTGAGAAGCAGAGAATAAGATGAATATTAAAGACATTTTATATTCTCAAGCATTTTCTTACATTTGTCCCAGTGTCTGCACTAAAACAATTGTCTATTGTGTAAAACCCCTTTAAATTAAGGGTAGGTTGGTTATTTAAAACTGCTGCAAGATGTACATAAAAAAGCATAAATGCAAAGACAAAAATTCAAGTATAAGAATTAATTTTGCCCTTAAAGGTCTCAGGACAATAATTTTTGACAATATTCTGCAAAATCCGTGCTGGGATATCAAAAGTAAAATTGATGATCCCTAGAAAAGGCCAAATTCTCTTAAAAATTTAATGTGATTTGGGGAACTGAGTTTGTGACTCATCACAAAGCCTGATTTTCTCAAAATAATCATCATTCAGGCACTGAAAATCGAGCAGCTGAAATAATTTTAAAAGTTTTTCTGAAAATCAAAAGCACCCAAACTGTCAGGTGACTTTTGAGAATCTGCAAAACATAAAAATACCTCATGGAAGCTGTTCTATTTTAATTATTGCTTTTCCAGTCATTAAACTTGAAAGAGTATGAGCTAGAGACTAAAAAGAAAAAAGAAATACAAAATTCGTTATGGAGCCAGGAACAGACAAACCAAATCCGGTGAATTTTGTCCTTTTTTCCTTAACTAACTATTAAAAGATATTGAACTAGTTTTAATTATTCATATTGTTCTTTCAATAATTAAGAAGAACTTATTTCAGAGAAGTTTTTTTTAATGGAAGGTAAAACACCTTTGGGTATTTTTCACTGCAGGAGCTGCTGGAGGGTGAGATCACATCAACCCCCAGCAGAGGAGCACAGGGCAGACATTCCTTCTGCAGACACATACATAAAAATCCTGTTTGTTTTGCAGTTTCATTTCCCAGAACCAAACACTTGAGAGATGTTTGTGTTGGTTTCTAAACAGCTCACAAAGCCCAGGCCTTGAAGGTTTCCAAATGGAGCCACAAAGTTTGTCAGTGATATTAATGTGTGGTTTATTTTTCTTTTAAATAGTTTGTTTTTTGGGGTTTTTTTGGTCCTGGAAAAATATTTGGATACAAAGACTGCAATGTTTTTTTGTTGTTTTGTTTGATACCAGACACTTTCAGCATTAGAATAAGACACTACACAAGAAAATCAGCCAGGACTATCAAAATATTTGCAGTCTCTTGGTGATAAATCTGCCTCTGGTGTGATGCATAAAGGAAACATCCAAATGTTTCAAATTCAGGCTATTATTTAAACAAAAATCACACAATTGTCTTCCTCAAGATGTATAACACTTACCTGTCCAAGCCTTTGTCTCCTGAGGAGTTCTGGAGTGGGTCAGAGATCACACAGGGCTCTGAGAGAACACACATGTAAATGTTTGATGGCCAATATTTCAGTGATGAGGGTATTGGCCAGCAGCTTGCCACATTGCTAATTCTCCCGCCTATCATCCACTTATTAAACAGATTAATGAGAAACGCAAATGGGCTGGTGTTGTGCAGATTTAAACACTTTCTCCAGCAGAAAGCAGGACAATCAGTTCTGAACTATCAATTACTATTAATTACTATTAATTACTATTAATTACTATTAATTACTTCCTTCATAGAGCTGCTCATGGAAATAGTAGGAAAACATTAACTCATCAAAACCCAAACTTTGCACAGAAACTTCCTGATTGCCATAAAAACTTCTGAAGAGGAGAATTTCCCAGTGCCAGGACAGGACTAATTTTGAGGTACATGGGTGCACCAGTTATTTAAATGTCAGCTCCATCTCAGTGCTGGAGTCAGACCAAACAACACAGTGAAAAAGAGTTGGATTTATTATTTTTATGGTGCCATAAAGAGATGTCCTGCCTCCAGTTTTTAAAAGATATTTTGGATGGTCAGAAGTTTCTCTCTGATGGTATCATGCTCCTTTAGTGGTATTAAAAGGAAGGAAAATGAATTCTTATTTTTTTATACATATATATTTACTTACACACTTAATAACTGCTTGCACACCACAAAGAACAGCAGCATCAGCTCACTGACTGGATATACAGGGAAAAAAATGTGTGTGAAATATTTTGGTATATCAATTCCCAACAGAAAGGGGTTTAGTTTTCAAATTCCTATCCCAAATTCTTGCACTCAGTAGTGCAAGAGCTGAACCTTGAAGGGGACAGGATGTAAGGATAGGGGCTCAAACCAGAGGCTCTTCTGCTCCATTCTCCTGTCTGCAGCACCAGCAAAAACAAGAGCACAGGAGACACATGCTAGGACATTTGCTCTATTTTGCCCATGGTATTTCCTCAATACCCAATAATGTTTGCATTTTCACCTGCAAACAGCTGTTTCCTCTGTATTTGGGAAGTCTCTAGGATGAACCAACCACAAGCTTCTCCTGAAGCCAAGCTCTCAGCCCCCAGAGCAGCCTGTGGCAGGAGCTCTGCACAGCTCATCCACACGTGGTGTGAACAAGCTGCTGCTTTGCTCTGATGGTTTTTAACCACTTGGTTCCTCTTTCCTGCTCATAAAAAGCACTGAGCAATCTCCATGGGAGTGATCAACCCACGGGACACATCCCTGTCTCCCTCCCCAGTCCCAATCATCTCTTCTTAGGCTGAAGTGCCTCAGCCAACCTAATTGTTCTCAGCCCACGAGCCATCTCCTGCTTTTGATCATCCTTGTTTCCTTTTCCTGACCCTTCTCCAGCTGGGTGGGATCATTTTTGATGTGGCAGAGCCACACACAGAATTCAAGATGCTGATGAGTCCCAGATTTATGGAGTTGTGTCATGAGGCTCCTCTGCTCCGTTCCCTATTCCTTTGTTAAATCAAATATCTGACCTCCTTTTTAATTATTACTCTAAATTAACACTTTTATAGAACTTTGTTGCTCTGGCCTGAATTTTCATAGGTTTACCTTGTTACTGAGAGGTACTGGGCAATATTTTCACTTCATAGATGAAGATTTTACCCTTGTTAATCACTTTGGACTTATCCACATTTAATTTTGTGGGACAGCTCAAAGCCAAATCACAGAAGACCTCACAAGATCTTTCTGAATCTCTTTGAATCCAGCCCTCATTAGGCAGGAAAGTCCTGCTACTATAGACTGAAGATGGTTTTACCAAGAGGAGTTAAGATGGTGGTTGTTACAGTCATCCTAAAAATTGAAATGAGAGTATGGTTAATAAAGATAATTTAAGGATGACAGAGCCAGTTTAAAGCACATGGAAAAATTTAAAGTACATTGAAATACAAAAAGCAAAGTTTCTTCCTTTTGTTCTTCTATTTGTTAGAAAAGAAAAAGTTACCTTTTTTTTTGTTAGGTTGAGGTTTTCCAGCAGTTATTTTTCCAGTGGTCACACATTTTCAGTTCCCATCTTTCTCAGGAGACTGGAACAGCTCTGCAGCTCTTTCAAGCAACTTATGAAGGAAAAAAAACCCCAAATACCAAAAAAAACCCCAAAAAAACCCCAAACCAAACCAAAAAAACCAAAAACAAACCAACCCCCCTCCCTAAAAAAACCCCAAAACAAAACAACAATGAAAAAAAACAAACACCACAACACACCCACACAAATCCCCTTTAGATGACGGTAGCTCCAAAAGTTTTTAAAATAACACATCTTCCAAAGAAGCAGCCAGCCCTTCCCACTGTGCTCTCCGTGCCAGCCTTAGGGACAGCCCAAGAGCCTGCAGGAGCCCCAGGGGCTCTGGTGCAGGCAGCTGGAGCTCCCACCCCAGACCCTTCCAGGTGCCAGCAGCAGCTTTTGATTCCCTTTCTGCACCCCCTTTTTCCTGGGCACTCCTCTGGGCACGATGCCACTTCCTCCCAAAATGAGAGAGAGAAGCTAAAGACAAATCCCTCATTTGATCAAGAATTTACCTGTTACAAAGGAGTGATTCTATTGATATTTAATTAAATGGTTTCAGCCTTTTCACGACAAGGTTTAGTGGCTTTGGTGGTGCTCAGTCACAGGTTGGATTTGATGCTCTTGGAGGTGTTTTCTAACCTGAGTGACTCTGGGATTCTCTAGCCTTGGAGTGTGTATATAATTCACAAATCCAGAACTTTTGGGAGTTCTGTCAACAAATCATCAATCCACAGGTCTCAAAGTATGTAAAATGAAATAATAAAGTACAGATAATGATAAAGACTTACATATTGTTCATTCACTTTGTTTTCAGTCAAAAAACCCAACAGAACTAAGGCTGCTGTGCTGTGACTGCCAGCTCTGAATGACAGCACAGGTTTGGCACATTAGGAAGGGTTGAAAAGCTCTTGCAAAGATTACAGAATTAAGGGTAGAGTGAGAATGGATTAATTTTGTACTATTTCTATCCTCATTAAACTGTTTTTAATCAGTCACACTCTCTGTTCTTTTCATGAACCTTTGCAAGAGGAAGCCATCACAATTCTAATTAGTAATATTAGTATTGTGTTTTGTAATCCACGCTCCACATTCTCATGGCCAGAATGCCCCAGAGCTCCTGTTCTCCAAGAAATCACAATTAATGTAATTACTCTGCAATTACAGACCACCTCTCCAGCCCACTGAAAAAACCTGCCTGGGCTTTGAGAGCAGACACTGGGTAGGGGATGAGGGAAATGCTCACAGTGCCTGGGACAGGAGCTGACATCACTTCCATCATATAAGATTGAGGTGCAAGTTAAAAAACCAGAATTTTTCTATAAACCCCTCAGGAATGCTCAAAAATCATTCTTCTGCAGTATTGGGATGAATTAGTGTAGATATATGCAAGAATACACCAAATAATTGCTAGTTCTGAGCAATAAATTACAAACAAAAATCAATCCATTGTTAGAACAGACCTTCAACCCAGATGTGGTGTCCAATTGTCCCTTCAAAGAAAATCAAGTAATCAAAGGTGCTGAACTTCTAAGGAAAATTTGAGAACCAAGCAGCAGGAGTGTGTGTGCTGCTGTATAATAATTTCATATTTGCTAAGAAAAACCCTGTGTCCTCCTGAGAAATTCCCTGCTTGAAGAGGGGCAAAGGAAGATGCTGGCAATTGTGTTTTCTTAGTTTGGTATTGAATTGAGTTCAAGTCTCACTGAGCTTATCTTAGCAATTTTTACTCTTTTCTGAGATTCCTGGTGCCCACAACATGACTTTGGAAAAACCCAAACCCTGTTTTTTCCAGGGTTTTTGCCCCTGGCAAACCCATCACTGCAGGCGTTCACAGCAACTCCCCTTGACACCTCAGTGCTGAGTCAGTTCATGAAACTTCTCCAGATCCAAGGTGCTCTTGCCAGGTTCCTGCCCAGTTCCCAGAGGCTGAGTGTGCCCTGCAGGAGGCTCTGGGGGTGAGCAGCTGCTGGTGGATGAGCTGCTGATGGATGAGCTGCTGGTGGATGAGCTGCTCTGCTGGAGCTGCAGGCACGGAGCTGCCCCTCGGTGCCTCCCAGTACAAAGGTGCCTGAGAGGGGCTGCAATGCAGGATTCAACTCAGGGGCAAGGACTTCTCTGACGAGTCTGTGATGTTGTACAGAGTTCTTTATTATCCAGACAGAGACTGAGACTGCTACAGATCACTCTAGGACTACTTGCTAGGACTATTCCTATGACTTTAACTATGGCCATGGCCACTCCCTTATGGCCACTGCCCTCTACCACCCAGTGAAAATTCCCTTTATCCCATCCCACACCCAGGCTGTGCCATCCCATAAACAGCAAAGATAAACAATCCCCTAGAAGGTCACACCCTACAATCCTCTCACACAATGGGTGCAGAAGGCCACAAAGCCATGATCCTCTTTGCCATGTCCATCCCTGGTGCCCTGGATGTGCTCCCTGGGCACCTCTGGCCCCTCCAGGCTGCTTTTCTGGAACACACACAGTGGAACCCAACACTGCAATGGATGCACTGCAGCACTTCTGGAGCTGCTGCAGCATCCCTCACCCAGAGCAGGGGTAAGTGATGGCTCTGTGGGCTCTGTGTGAGCAGCACTCTCATCTCCTTGCTGTTCCATCACAGGCACTGCAGTATTCACACAAGGGCACGGACTTGGCACAAGATGGAGAAGTGCAAAGACCTTCATTGAGCAGTGAAAATCCCTTCAATACCAGCACACAAACAGGACAGAACCTCACACAAACAGCAAAGATGCACCCCAGAGTGTCCCCAGTCCCCTGCAGCATTGCCCAGATGTTCCCTGTGATGGGAACAGGTGAACAATGCCCTGGAAGGTCACAAACCACAATATTCTCACACAATTGCTCAAGAAGGTCACAAACCCATCATTCTTTTGCCCAGCCCATCTCAGGTGAGCTGGATGTGTTTCCATGGTCACCTCCAGGGAAAAGGCCAATTCTGGGCCTTCCAGACCTGCTTTTCTATAACCCCCATGGTGTGACCCCACAAGGCACCACTGATAAATCCCCATACCTGGTTTTCCCCACTGATCACACCCCACGATGCAGCTCTGCACAATAAAATGCTGCCTCCATGTGACACCCAGCTGAGGCAGGTGGCCTGTCCTAGCTGGAGTTCTTGTCCTGATAGAATGTCAGCATTTCAGCCACTTGCCCAGGGTTTCCCAGTGAAAAATGACTCTTCAGGACAATCACAATGACACCTCCAGAATGCACTGCAGTATCTCCAGGGTGTAACCCCCAGTCCCACAGGATGATGTGGGTTTCCTGGTGGTCCCAGGCAGGATTCTGGAGGCTGCCCAGTGCACAGTGAGCACTGTGGAAGCTGCATTTCAGGGCAGGTGACGTGTCCTGCCCGTGTGACAGCTGCCACAGAGGCGTGTCAGTGCTGTCACCTCCCCAACAGCCCCACACTGACAGCAGATGAAAGGGAGCTGCAGGTAATGCCTGTTCTTAGCACTGTGTGCAGACGCTGGGGATTCTGCTCCTCCAGGCAGCCCCCAATGCTTCAGTCCTTTCATGGGAAGGACATTTTAATAATCCATATCCGTTCATTTAATGCCACTCTGCCATCAGCTCGGTTTAGCTCCCAAAAATATAGAAGCAGGAAAGAGGCTGAAAGAAAATAAAACACAAATCTTTTATGTTTCCATACTGTCAGGGGATGGCAAATTTGTTTCTTTCAAAGACACTAAAAATAGTTAAGTGCACTGTAAAATTGTCTGGCTACTTCTATAGGGAGAGTTTTAATTTTGTATTTAAAGAAATTAGTTTCAGGATAGTTAAAAGGGCCTGGAGTGACAGGACAAGGAGGAAACAAGTTCAAAGTGACAGAGTAGGGTCAGATGGGAGATTGGGCAGGAATTGTTCCCTGGCAGGGTGGGCAGGCCCTGGCACAGGGTGCCCAGAGGAGCTGGGGCTGCCCCTGGATCCCTGGCAGTGCCCAAGGCCAGGTTGGACATTGGGGTTTGGAGCAGCCTGGGACAGTGGGAGGTGTCCCTGCCCATGGCAGGGGTGGGGCTGGATGGGCTTTGAGGTCCCTTCCAACACAAAGAACCTTCACAGAGCCACCCAAGGAGGTGCAGGTCAAGAGTAATTAGGGAAAACCAATAACATTGACTGCAGTGACTGCTGTGGACTCAGAGAGGAAACTTTCAGGATTTTAAAAACCCCACCTGTGCAGTAGGAGCCCCGTGTGTGTTTGCAGAGCTGCTCCTGTCCTGTCATTAGGAATTTCTCCAAGCAAATGCAGACACAATGCAGGAAAGACCAGCTCACAGCCACACTCACTGGATTTGCTCTGCTTTACTGCAAGCAAGTTGAAAGCAGTCAAAACCATCAGAAAATAAAATAGAAAAGCTGATTCACTGGACAGGGAGCACCTCCATTCAGCAGCTTTAGCACCACTCAGGCTTAACTGAAAAGTGATTAAGTTCTTGTTGCCATCATAAACTCAGTCTTACAGCTTTAAATAAAACGTTTGACTCCAGCAGCCTCTTAATGAAACCAGCAATTTCCTACAGAATGGAGCCATAAACGTGACAACATTCTCTGCATTTTGAAAGATTGTTGAAATAAAGCAGAAAGAATTAGGTTTTTGGGATATCCACTATGACACTGACTGCTAAATGCAAAAGTTAAGTTTGCACAGAACACAGTGCTCCTTTCTCAGAAACACTTCAATTGAAGGACTGAAATTCCATGCAGTGTCCTTGTAAACAGCCTGGTGAAGAGGTTTAAGAAGCCAAATACTTCTCTGAATATTTTAAAGAAATTTTTCAAACATTTAACTCATTATTCATAATAAAAAGAAAACCACAGAGAATCACAGGAATGAATTTGTGAAGTTGCAGGCTTTCTTTTCTGCTTCATAAAAGAAGCAATAATTCCATCTGAAATGGTGAAAAATGGTTAATTCCACATAAATATTAACTTGTGGTACAGATATATGCTGCTCTATCCCAATATATGTACACCCAGTGAGTTCATGGGACTGGCTGAAGTTGTCATTACTGTTTCTGACAACTAAAGTGACCAATTTTTTAGAGAGTAAAAGCACAGTTTTAAAGAAATGACACCAAACCATGTCAGAGTCAGCTGTTTTGTGAGGCCCATTTCAGTGCTCAGGGATGTTTCATACTGCAAGAGGCACATTCCCATAAAATCAAAACCTCTTCAAATTGTTTTTTCAAGACACCTCTACCAATAAGTTAAATATCTGCCATTTAAAAATGGTGAGCTCTAATTTTAGACAAGATAAGTGATAGGACCAGGCACTTACAGACTCTGTTAAAAAACCATTAAAAATCACACACTTTTGACCTCAGGCTGGCACCTGCACAGGTCTGTGATCTCACTGCTGCCTTCATCACCTGGGTCACTGCAAGGCCTCAAAATCTGGGCAATTTTTGCATGGTTCCAGTACCAAACCCTGCCCTGCTGTGCCATTGCTCCTCACTGCACATAAATCAGGCAGAGGCTTTGCCTGCCAGAGCTCAGATGATCTTGTCTTGTGCAGTCACTTTTATCAGCACTGCCTGTTCCTGTGGGCAGGGGAACGAGCCTGGCCACGCTCACACGTCCCTTTTATTGCTTCTTGTGGTCTGCCTGCAGAACATGAACCTGCTGCACTTCTCCTTCCCTCGCCCTCAGTGGATAAAAGAATGAACTTTCTATATCTGGCACACGCATGCTCTCCCAGAATAAAAAACCTGCAGTGGCAGGCCAGGAACCCTTGCCAAGGAGAAATGAAGGAGCTGGTTATGCTCCTGCCACATCACAGAGCTGCTGGGAAGGACATCACTGCTCCTCTTTTCACACCCTCAGTCCAATCTCTGCAGCCTCCCCTCCCTCAGTGAGTTCAGGAGCCATCCTGTGAGTTTTCCTGGCTGCTTCTGCCACCTCAACATCTCTCTGGAAAGCTGCAGCTCTGCCTCACGAGCAGCAAAGGTGGACATTCATCTTGGCTCTGTTTTCTTTGGTGCACAGGTGACAGTTCTGCTTTAAAGCTGTAGTAATGTGAAGGAAAAAAATATAAATACAAGCCTTTGATCGCATTTAAAGCTGGCAGTGTTTGCTGTGAGAGCTGAGCTCACTCTTAGGGAAATGCCTGCACTTTCTTGGGGCCAAAATCTGTTTAACCCTGCTCTGCTGTGGGCACTGCTCCCCAGGCAGAGCAGCTCTGTCCATACTCATTTGAGCAAGGCTTTCCCCATGTTGGAAACGTTGCACTTGTATTTCATGAACCATTTTTAGCAGTTCTGGAAGCGCCTTGGGACTCCCAGACACTTTACAGCCCCATTACAGTTCATATCCAACAGCTGCATAGGCAAAAAGAGCTCCTGATTTAAGGGGCTTAAGCATTTTCCTCAGCCAAACAGGGATCAACAAGTTGGATGGGGTTTCACTAAAAATACTTGTCTGGCTATAGAGCAGACACAAACATATGTTGTTTGTCTGCAGCTGATTTATCCTCTCACTTCTGTAATGCTCCGAGTTCCCACCGGGGGAGGAACAGCCAGGGAAAAGTTAAATCATAATCACATGAGTAAATTATCAGTGACACCTAAAAGCAGTTGCAAACTGCCTTATCATTTCAATTAACTGCAGCCCTCAGCTGCCTCGTGTCTGCATCAGTCAGGCAGCACCAATCAGGAAATTATTGCTGAGGCAAACACCATAAATCTTCATTGAGCAACAGTGATGGGGAATTTCCTGCAACGTCCCCTGATTGATGCTTTCCCTGGAATTGTATCCCCTGTGCATGGGGAGCACAGCACTGGAGCCACGCTCTGCCCTTGCCCATTTCCTGCTCCTGGAAATCAGTCAGCCCCTTGGTATCTCTGTTGGTGTTTGCAGACAGATCCCAACTTATACACAAAAGATTAACAGGAATTCTTTGCAAGAAATGCCAGCACGGTGCTGATGGATACAGAGGTCTACAAAGCTCACACTGGGCAGCTGTGGCCCAGCAATAAGGCAGTAAAATTCTGTAAATGCAGATTTGAGCCCTGAAAACTCTGTGGGACGTGAGGAACAACCCACCCCACTCAGCACAGCCCAACACTCGTCCTTTCCACATTTCTGCACCATTCCATGGCACAGCCTCTGCTGGGACCTTCTGACTTCTCAGAGTAATTTTGGGGAGGGTGAAATTATAGCTCATGGTGGAAGATCCAAAGTACTCAGAAATTGTTGGAATGTGAGGATTTACCAGAAGATAAAGTGCTGAAGTGCGTGCCTGCCCTTACTCACAGATAATGTAATATGTAAAAAAAAAAGTACCTACTACTCCTAGGGCTTGGTTTATTTACCAGCTGAGCACTTTCAAAGGCCCTTACTGGGGACAAGCAATTCCCAACACTCCCACTATGGCCTGATCCATAATGTATAAGGTTATAGGAAATGTGTATTCATGAGACTTGTTTGGCTTTTGTCAAGAAAAGAACTGTGAAAAATTATGATGGAACCATTTTCATTTCTGACACATTGTTTTTATAGCTCACTCATGCCTGGGAATTGAGGGCTTTAGAATTTAGTCTGCTGCAGATGTCACAGGGAGGAGAGGAGCTGCAGAGCTCCCTCCTCACTGCTTTGTTGCTGCCAGTGACAGGAGACCTGAAGGAAATGCTGCTCCTGACATTAAACACCATGAGCAAATCCCCAGGCTGCTCTCCCACTTTGCTGCATTAGCAAAGCCATGGCACCAGGCATTGGGGAGCACATGAAAAGAAGTGTGTTTTATCACCAGAACTGGCAGGAAAATTCAGGTTTCAATAGAGGACTCTGGAATTGTTTACAATAATAATGGTGACAATGACAATAATAATAATAATAATAATGATTTTAAAATCTAGGTAAAAGCTCATAGTGCTTAGCAAGCCTGGCAAACAAAGGGAATATTTTCTTTTTAGACAGAACTTTTATTTAACTGTTTTCAATGTGCACATTTACCCTTTTCACTGTATTTCCTTCAACCAAACAGTTTTTTTCTCTCCTTGCAATTGGCAGCTTGACAAATTCAGTGACAATTAAGGAACACAAAATCTTTAAAAAATACCAACTCCTCCATTAGAAGAAAAGAAAAATAACAAGACAACAGAAAGCAGAGAACCCATTTAAATTCAGAATTAGTTGTCAGATAGCTCAGATAGCTTTGATCCTTTTGTGGGGGTAGAAGTTCTGGAGAAAGGAACAACACTGGAAACTTTTCAGCTTTGGTCCTGTCTGAGCCATGCATGACCACAGTGGAATTTGTGAACTTCCCTGCCCACGAATTTGCCAAGATTGCTGCAATGTATTTGCATGGAAAATGGAGATATCCTTCCTTTCCCTCCAATGCCTGGTGTAACTGCAATATTTAGCAGTGTTGTATTTGCTTCACCTTTTTTATTTTGATTTCAGCAGGTGTAAGGCATCCACCCCAGGCTCTGGTGTCACAGGCCAGCTCCAGCAGCCCAAACCCTCTCCTGCAGGGCTCCAGCAGGAACCTCCTGGGCCTGGTTTCTCCTCCAGGACACATTCAGTGGAATCCCAGCTGGCTCTCACGTGTGCTGCAGAGCCCAAAGAGCAAAGCTTTGCCTAAGCTGAAGGCTTGCCCAGGTCACATTTCCTCTTTAAAACAGGCATTGCTTTCCCTGGCTCAATGCACGTTCTGAATATGAAACAGGATATTTCTGGATCACTCCAAATGCCATCCCATCAATGCCTTTTCCAAGAGTACCCATCCTCTCTCCTGGTCCCCCCCCACCCTGACCAAGGGAGGTTCTGGCATTCCTTTCACCCAGCACAAACACACCCAGCTGCTTCCTCTCCTCACTGCCCCAAAGCCCTCCCATGCAGGGCAGGAATTCCTCTGTTACACCACAAAGCCCTGCACTTTATAGCACTAATGAGGTCCCAGCAGCTTCTCTACTCCCCAGACAGCTCACTCCTCCTACACAATCCTCCCGTTCTCCTCTGCTGCTGATTCAACTTTACCATCCTCAAACTTCTCTGCTGTGTTCCCACCTTGGTTTCACACCACTGAAGAAGGGACTTTTGTGAACCCAAGCCCTTTATTCCAAGAGCTCTGTGTCTCCTCTCCTTTCATCCAGAGCTCTCCCTGGCTCCTCCCTCATCTGTCTCTGAATTCACCATTTAGAATTGATCAGCTGAAGGAACGTTTTCCCCCAGTGCAGCCAAACCAGCTGCTCAGACATGGCACACCAGAAGTTTCCCATACAGGAAGTTTCTGCCTCACCTTAGAGCTCAGATCTATCTACTCTGAGCTGCTCTTCATTGCTTTGCACATTCCTATCTTCCCCTCCAGTTCCTTCAGGGTTTGTTCTTCAACCATACCCAACCAGCCAATCCCTCCCTCCTTTTTAATGTGAAATATCAATTCTCCCCTTTCTGCTTTTGCATCACACCTACTGATAGCCAAATCTTTATACACATTGCTACAACCCTTTCACTCTCCACTCCAAGTGCTGGATTATGCATTATCCTCCTTCCTCAACCCCAGGAATACACTCCATTTGTTTTCTTTTGCCTTTTTTTTTTTGTCCTTGTCTCTTGCCAAAGCAAACTCCTGCCCAATTACAGCCAGCAGAAAATGCATTTCAGGACCCAGTTCCTTGCACTGATAGAGATATCCTGTGAACACCTGTCCAGAGCCACAGGGCTGGACCTTCTCTCTTCTCTTCTCTTCTCTTCTCTTCTCTTCTCTTCTCTTCTCTTCTCTTCTCTTCTCTTCTCTTCTCTTCTCTTCTCTTCTCTTCTCTTCTCTTCTCTTCTCTTCTCTTCTCTCTCTTCTCTCCTCTCCTCTCCTCTCCTCTCCTCTCCTCTCCTCTCCTCTCCTCTCCTCTCCTCTCCTCTCCTCTCCTCTCCTCTCTCTCCCATGGGGCTGAGAGAGATGCTCTCATTTGTTTCCTTGTGCTCCCCAGGACGTTCTCTCTTAATTCCAGAGGTTAATAAAGGACAGGTTTTTATTCTCCTGCCTGAGAGGGATTTTTTCTTCTCTGAATTCTGAAAATGTGAAAAAGAGACAGCAATGAGAGAACTTGGAGGGAGATTCCTGTGCCAGCTTTTCCTCATCTGTTGCCTCAGGCTCTCAGATGTTTATAAAGAAACAAAAGTGGAAATATTAAATTTGAAGAGAGCAGTGACAAAGTCTAAGAACTGTTTCCATGACGGGCACGGTTCGGGAGGCACAAAGACATTGAACCTTAGCTAAACAGAAATCTGGGCAATCAAAGACATCTTCATTAAAAGTTCAGTGTAAACACTGCAATTATTAACCTTCCCAAGGAGCAGGCAATAAACAAAGGGAGCTGTTCTGGAGCTGTGCAGTGCTTGGACTCATTGCTCTGCACCCAGCCAAGCTGGGCTGCTCACACAGAATTACACAAAATTAGCTGCCTCTGCACCACTGCAACTTCCTTTAATCTTCTAGGAATTAATTTTTAAGTGAAAAACTACAGAAGTTTTTTTTTTTTTAAAGCTTTGCTTTGTTAGAGACAGAAAGCAAAAGCAATCACTGGTCCAGTGTCATTTTCTGTGCTCTGAGCTCATCTTTTCAGTTTATGGAGATAATTAATAGATGATCATTTAATTCCTTTAAAATTTAATAAAATCATTTTAAATGAGCCTTACTCAATGACTGTTTCACTTTATAACCTGCCACCACTCTGATTCTCTTGCTATTCTTTTTGTCTTCAATTGCTCTTAATTTTACAAGCAGGTTTCATCAAATTCAAAGGCTGTTCTTTCTTTATTATTATTTTTGAGGAATACATTGGCATACATCATTCTCTTAAAGCAATACAGAGCTATAAAGATGTAACATTCTTTATGGAGATCCACTCTGGAAATAAGTACTTTAAAAAAAAATCTATTTTATCAATTGTTTCAATTTCCAGTTAAAATCTGTTTTAGGAGGCTTCTGCCAAATCACAGCAAAGTGTTTGCTCTGATAATCACAAAGTTCCAAAGCATAAAAGTCAAATTATTGTTTTTCAGTGCAAAAAGAATCAACAGCAGGGCAACAATCCAGTGACACTTCCACTTTGTTTGATTTAAAAATTAAAAATATATCTGAGCTGCTCCTGAGGGGCTGATAATAACACAGAGAGAACTCTAGCAATAGAGACATTTTTCAGACTGAATTCCCACTCACTGGGCTGAGCTGCAGGGATGACTTTAAACCATGGGCCAGTTGTGCTGGAGGAGAGAAAGTGCATGAGGGACCAGGGAGCTCCATAAAAGCAGCATGAAGACATTTCCAGGCTGTGTGTCATCACTCTCAGCTGTCCCTGACAGCCTGTGACATCTGTGACATCTGTGACATCTGTGACGGAGCCAGGACAAATCCCCTGCCCCCTTTGAACTGGCTGCTCTTTTCAGGGAACATTATTAACCAGGAAAAAAACCAAGCCAGAAACAAACCTGACACAACATTAATTGAAGCCCAGTGATTTATGTTTGTTTTCTTTTCATCCAGACCAATTCAATACCTTTCTGAATCTTTTATGATGCTTGTTATAGCCTTTACACCTGATTTATTTCCTGTGCTATCCTCTGAATCATCCCAAATGCAGATGTATTTGTTTTTAAAGATTTTGCTGAGACTTGGAAATATTTTTTCCCTTTCTTTAAAGGCTCCATAAGCATCCTCTTAAATTATTCTTTGCACAAGCACACAATGACAGCTCCTGCTATTACAGGGTTCAGACAGGTTAATTTTTATCTGCTCCTGTGGTAGCAAAGAGAGAAAGTACAAAACATCATCTCCTTCTCTTCCAAAGGCTGGGAGGACACAGAAACTGTTCCAGCATTCCCCAGCAGTGAAGGTCTCTTCCAGCCTTGGTGACTCCGTGCTCAGATCTGGGCACCAAGAACCAAACAGAGGGAATGCAGTGAGGATGATCTGAAGAGATAAATGTATTTAGCACAGTTCTAATCCCAAATTGCCACTTAAGGCCGTTCCCCACAGCAGCCTGAACTGCTGCTATAAAATATATAAATAATGCCCAGTGCTGCTGTGCTCCAGAACACAACATTTTCAATCATGACAGGCTTTGAACAGGCTTGGCCTTTCAAACATTTGCCATAGTGGACAGGCAGAAAAGCCAAAGAGTGTAACAAAAAGCCCAGCATTTTGCAAAAAAAACAGCTGAAAATTTCAGGTATTTAATGAAATGTTGTTTCACAGTATGTGCAATGTGTGTGGACACACAGGTAGTGCCTCGTGATACAAAGTTTGATTGAAATCCTCTGTGCTACACAAAAACCCCACACTCCCTTCTCCAGAAGAAAAGGGTTCTAATCAGAAGGTAATCAGAGAACAAAATGATGGCAGTGGGATTTGCAGATTCCTCTCACATCTATAATGAGGAAATACAGCTGGAGAGGGAAGACAGAGGAAGCAGAAATTCTAAAACACTCAGAGCACCTTTTGTGCCTTTTTGCAAACTCCTTGGGTTCTTTCAAACCCTCTACGTCTGCATTATTTGAAATAAATGAAGTGGATCTACAGGAGTGTTTTGTCTTCCCAAACGGATGTTTTTGGTACAACATGTTCTACCCTCGTGAGTCATCCTGTGCAATCCACACAGCCCAGTTCTGCTGCTTCAGATGTTGAACTTCCTTCTGATTTATCCTGCAAGAAATGCTTCAAACCATTTAAGGTTTTGTGGTTTTATTCCCAAGCCCACATTTTGCCCCTCCCAGGCAAAAGGAGGAGCACAGGTCACCAGAAAATCTCTGAATTTCCTTGCACTTGGTGGGAGCTGAGGGGAGCAGGAGCCTCCAGAGCTGCCAGGGATGAGCTGGGAGGAAGGTTCTGCACTCCCAGCTTGCACACTGGGTGCAAGCCCTTACTCACAGCTGCTCCTTTGTTCACAGAGTGGGAGGGTAGGAGTATAAAGTCTTTGAAATTATTAACATTTTCTAACTAACAGAAACAGTCCCCCTTTTGTTTTCACCATCAAAATAATAGATATTCACATTATTCCTCTACACTACACACAGTCAGCATGTAAAATGTGTTGAATAGAACTGTGGAACGTGTAGACTGCAATAAAAACCATCTTAGGTATAAATTAACTCGAGATTTATCTCATCTAATATGCAAATCAAGCCAATGTATTCTCATTAACATCGGCTCCGTTCCCTTTAAGCTAGAACTAAATCTCCAGCCAGAGCAGGGAGGGAAAAAAGTGCTCAGTGGTTGTGTGTGAAGCTGATGAGGGGGTGATTAGCCTCCTGCCTGGTTATGGAGTGGCTCAGGAGAGCTCACCCTGCCTAAAACACAGCATCAGAGCACAAAAGGGACACACAAGGACACACAGGGGCTGGGGCCACACTCAGCACCAATAAAACACCCATCCACAAAGGGGGAGTTCCAGACACCTCCTGAAATTCAAATGGGAAAGTGTTTTCTGCAAGCAGGTTTGACACAGCCCTTGCTGACAGGCTGGGAAGCAGCAAGAGGGTTTTCCAGGAGACAGGATGTTTTATGGGCTCAGAAACATTTCACTCACTGCAATCCAGCGCATCTGCTCTGTGGAATAACTGTTAGGAATAACCTGCTTTAAAAGCACATGGTTTTCTATTCGGGTGTTTAAGAAAACCCAGGCAAAACAAACCCAAAAAAATCAACCAAATAAAACAAACAAACCAAAAGAATCCCCAGGAAAAACCACAAGAACCCCCACCAGAAGTGCACTTTTAATGAATGGTGCTGCCCACCTCCACCCTCCAAAGATTAATGTGAGGACTTGGTTGCTCTGCTAAACAGGACAACATAATGTTATTTATTAAAGCAGTTTTAATCCATCACTGTCCTGAAGGATTGCCTTTGATTAGCAATTTGAATTGTCCCATTTGCACACAGCTGAGGCAATGAGCAATGCAGCTCCCAGCAGCCTGAGGGGACTGAAAAGTGGGAAATGTTGCAATTCGGAATTGTTCTTAATTTCCATCTCTTGCTGAGAGCTTCAGGTGTCACCAGCACTGAACTGAGAGCTCCTGGCTAAAGCTGAGCAGGGAGAGCAGAGGCCACACTGCAAAACACAGAGGAAAAGTGCTGGGTGAAGAGAAGGGGAGCAAAGCCTCTGAAGGAACTTCTGGAGAGAGCTCTGGCTCCATCAGAGCTGGGGACAGAGGAGCCCCTCTCCTCTTGAAGGGCTTCATACCTGATACCTTAAGTTTTAGCTTTTACATTTTTCAAATCCTGTGCTGCATTAGTGCATAGCTCTAAACTCCATACAGAGTGTATTAAATTGTGTTCACATTCTGATCAGACAGAACAATCCCTCTGGGATCCAAGGACACCTCACAGCCTCAGGCCCCAAAAAGTACAAACAAATATGAATTGGGGGGAGCAAACTGGGGGAATGTGACTTCATCACCTGAAGCTGGAATTGGACAATTAACCCCTGAGATGCAAATGGACCAAACTCAGAATTGTGTGACAAACTGGTGCCCATTGTGCACCTTGGGTGCAGCCTCTGGGAGGCTCCTGCAGTGCCCAGGGTGGATCTGTTCAAGGCCTTTAATAAATCCCCACTTTATTCTCTGGCTCTGCCCAGCCTCTGCTCCAGGGAGCCACTCCAAGGCATCAGAGCCAGGCCAGGGATGAGTAAAGCCCAAGGGGTCTGGGAGGGCAGGGAGCCCTGGCAGGGTTGTGTTGTCCCCCCTGGAGAAGCTGCAGGGCTGGCCAGGGAGGGACAGAGGGGGCAGCTCCACTTGAGAAAAGACACAAATCCAAATTTTAGAAGCCTTCAAGCAGCTCCACTTGCTGCTGCTGGCAGGGTGGATTGGCCAGGGAACACAGCAGGGCTGGAGCAGCTTGGCCAAGGGTGGGCAGGGGGCTGGGACACCCCAGTGGCACACCCGGGGTCAGGGCTGTGCCTCCCACCCTGGGACAGGCTGGCACACCACAACCACATGGATGTGCTTCATGTTTCAGCCCTAAAACCAGAACTGAACCCACTCAAGCTGCATTTCAGTGGCAGGGACTGCTCTGTCCTGCTCTGAGCCCAGGTTCTGTGGTCTCACCAACCTCCTACCACCGGCTTTACTGCTGCTACTACTACTACTACTACTACTACTACTACTACTACTACTATTATTATTATTATTATTATTATTATTATTATTACATAATATTATAGAATAGTATCACCATTATTGTTATTTTTATTATTATTATTATATAACATTGTATTATATATTATTATTATTATTACTATTACTATTACTATTACTATTACTATTATTTTTATTAACAGACATTTGAAGCTCAGGTCCCAGGTTTGTTCACCCCTTGCACCCTCCAGAGCTGGGCAGCTCAGAAAACCTGCCCACAGCAAATGCATTTGGCCAGTTTTTCCATATTGTCCATGCAACAACAGCACCTTCCACACCTCATGGGGGGCTGGGCATTGCTGCTCTCTCTTACAGCCAAGGCAAGCTGAGTTCCTCCACTCAAACCTGTGGGACTCACTCCAATTTATCCCCCAGGAGCAGCACAGGGGTGTGGGGCACATCACCAGCCCTCCCTGTTTATTGGGACACTGCCAGGACCAAGAAAAGCTAAGAAAAAGCCACGTACAGCTTGAAACCCAGCAGCATTTTAAAAACCTGACAGTGCTTTTATGGTTTATAAATCCATTTTGTTTTATTTTCCGTCGTCCTATTTGTGGCAGACTCGTGTACTGCTGCTAAAAATTCTTTTCAACTCCAATGTTTTCCCTGTGCAGCATAATCTTGAGGGGGAAAAAAAAAATCACTTTTCACATTACTGCAAAGACATCTAGTGTGTTTTATAGTCTCCAGCACCTGGGAAAGAAACATAACAATTGAGTGATATGACATTTTTGGGAGAACATGAAGGCAATCTCTAAATGAGATTTGAGCTCTTAGGCAGCTTTAGCACACTCTGATACTAATCTGGATCAGATCTTACTTCCAGGAGTGAGGGGAATCCAAAGCTAGGGCCACTTTCCAATTAAAACAAGGGAACAGGCTGCTTTTTCAGGTAACTGGGAGATATGCACAGGTCCTGACCCTCCAACACTGAGCTTTTCAAGCAGAAACCTCCATTTAGGTCTGTTTTCTAAAGAACTCAAGGTTTCCATTTTCCCCCTCACCCCTGTAATCCCCCAGGAAATGTCAGAAATGTCCTGTCCCAGCAGATCCCCATCCCTGTCACTGTCACAGAGCTGTCCCTGCTTTCCTGGGACCTCTCTGTACCCTCTGGAGTCACCACGAGCCCTTGGCCAGGCTCCTGCCCCACATTTGGGAGCTCTCTGGGAACTCCTGCAGTTTTTCCAGCCTCAGGCAGTGTGAAGGATCCATCCCTGTGCCCATGTGTCACCCTGGTTTTTACAGTATTCTGTTTTTACTTCGGTGGTAGAATTTCTCATACATTTTCTATAACCATAGTCCTTGTTTTCTTAACCAGCCTAGATTGTTTTGAACTTCTGGATTGTTTTCATTCCTTTCTCCTAAAGCAGAGAAAGATAATAAACTGTATCATTACCCTATAAAATTATAAAAGTAATAACCTCATTAACCAATCCACAATTGTCTTAAAAAATATATATAAAAATAAAAAAATAAAAAAAAAGACAAACTTCTTTTTCTAGTCCTACCTAAATAGTCCTCACCTACTAAAAAGTCTATGTGTTTCTTTCATGGCCAACAATCCAACACCCATGTCAGGGTTTCCCAAGAGATTTCCCCTCTCAGATGTCCCCATGGTCACTGTCCTGGTGTCCAGCCCGGTGCCCATGGCCAGGAGCTCCTCACAGGAGAACATCCCAGTGCCCCCTTCATCCTGGGGGAACAGAGCCCTGTCTCCTGGGAAACCTCCCCTTTTCCCACCTGCCTTTTGCCTCTGGAAACTCCTGAAATGTTAAAGCCAACAGCTCTGCTGAGGGAGCCTGGTGTTTGTCCAGGGTGTCACTTCTTGTACTGAAGGACACGGGGTAAGACACCTGGAAAAGCAGAGGAGCTGGGTGGGAAAAGGAAACGTGGCTTCTCTCCTGGCAGGGGAAATCCAGCCACACGTACAGGAGCACGCAGAGCTGATCTAATGCAGGCAGGCATCTGAAAACAGGTTACAGCACTTTGGGAGCAATGCAGAAACACAGGTGTGCTGTGGAATGAAGCCAGCAAGGGAAAAAATCCCCAACAAAACAACTCATGAGGTTCCTCAGTTCAAAGAAAAAACAGATTTCTTGAGGAATCACAAGTTTTCAATTAGTTGTTTTTTTTTTCCTTTTTCTGATGTCCAAGTTAACTCTGGAAATTTGCATTTAACTCCTAAGTTTTCCAGTTTTTCAAAGTCTGTATTTTCAGCTGCACAACTTCCAATTTGCTTTGGAGGTGAGTTTTTTCTTAAATACTAAATGCCAACTTATATTCTACTTTAGTATAAAGAAAAATACAAAAATCAGCCCTACTGAGCAGCAACAGGCAAATAGGGAGGATGTCTTAATAGAAACCCAGATTTATTTGTGACAGACATGAAGGAAATTAGCAGTTGATATGAATGCAACATTGTGTATTTTGGCATTAAGGAAGCCCAAATCAATGTGCAAATAGGGAATATTTGTGTACAAACAATCACATTTGTTGGCTTAGGAAAATGACAGGCAAATAACTGAGAGCTCCATTTTCCTGACCTTTTAAAAATCACAGAGATTTCAGAAGAATTTCTCTCCTGGATTCTTTTTGTTTCATGTATGACTTGAATGAGAGCTTACAAAAAATAGACTGATCAAGCTACTTTCCTTTAAAGATTTCCAGTGTAATTAAGGGAAATCTCCTATACTCAGACATCACCCTATTAAATGTGACACAAAATGTAGCCAATAAATAATGAAGTCTCTGATTAGTTATAAATAAAAGATCAACAATATAATATAATTTTAAGAGCCACACTCAATCAATGATCAGTGTTAACTAGTAATTACTTAGAGATTAACACATTTAAAAATTAAACTAAAAGTTCAAACAGAAACAAAGATCTATTTGGAAAGGGTGTGATGAAGGAATTTCTCCCATCTTGTGCAATCAGTGTCTTACATCCCATATATTTCATTCCCAGATGGGCATTTGTTTGCTTGGCTGAAATGGTGCCACTCTGCGTGGCAGGAATGACAAAGAGGTGTCAACTTATCCACATCCCTAAAGCCTGGCACAAGGATTGCACTTTAGAGGAGGCAGCATTTCAGTACTTACAAATATTTTTCAATAATGCAAATGGTTCATTTCTTATTAATTCTTGCTGTCACAACACCACCAAGAGCACTGAGGTGCCTTCCTGAGCAGACTCTGCTGCACAGACAGAGATGTTTCACACATTCCCTAACTCCTCACAAAGAGCTGGAGGTCACTGCTGATTTTGTATTCCCAGGGATCCACACCAGCAAGATCCAGGTCTGGGGTTTATTTCAGTGAGAGAGAAATCGCCACTGCTGGAGGTGAGTTAATTCATATTATAAACAATAATTATTTATAATTATTATAATTATAATTATTATAATTATAATTATTATTGTAGTATAATTAATTATTATAAATAGTAATTAATAAATATTTTTCCACCGCAATTTGTGTTTGGTCGCTCTGGAAAACCAAGTTCCAGCCATCCATGAACCCCAAGTGTCGGGTGAAAAATCCAACAAATCAAAACGTGCATTTCAGTTTGTAAGAAAACAGATGAAATTATTAATTAAGTACTTTCATAAGGTATTTGTTTAATCTACTCACAGCATGCAATAGAACTTTAACTTCTTTTATTGTCCCATATTAACAAACCTGATTATAAACAAGGCTGCTTGGATCTATCTGCTTGTCTTACATGAATTAGCACAAAATTACACACTCACACACGTAATTATCACTCTCCATCCTTCCACACTTCTGCAATCAAAGGAGAAAAAGCCCAAAAGAGATGCAGAAACTCAGCACACGGTGTCAGGCATGATGATAATTCAGCAGCTGGCCTCCCATGCTCCACACCCAAACTGCAGAGCACCAGGAAAAGGCAGCAGCATCCCCACAGAACAGGGGAGGTTCAGGTTAGATGCTCTGTGGGCTGGAGTTATACCTAAATTATTTTTTATAAACAAGCATGGCTCTTTTCAGGAAGAAAGCTTCTTTTCTCTCAGTAGCTGAAATAAATCCAGATATCAACATCTGCAATTATGGACGCAGGGAAATGAACATTATGCACTAATAGCTTCCAACAGAACTGATCTCAGCTGAACCCAATGCACAATAATTCACCATGTAATTATCTGAATCACAGGATCAGAACCCAGGGAGAAGAAATAGGAACTTTTAGGCAAAATAAATACACACACACACACACAACAACACGCACCAAGTGGGGCTTAGCATTCTCCCATCGAAGGACATGACCTAATAAATCCTACCCTAATGATAGGCAATATTTCCTCTAAGAAAACACTTCTTTGCATAATGAGATGTTGTTGGAATTTGTGCTCCTTTTAGCTGAGACAAAAGTGTCCCACGAAGGCAGCTGGAGTTCCAGCACTGCCATGAGCTGTCAACATCCACACCTTTGACTCTAAACGTGCTCAAGTCTTTTTGACTGAATTGTATTTATTGATCCTGGAGCTCAGAGGCTGTGGTGCTATGTATAGACACGTGAAATATGGGCTTCCTCAGTGCTATTTCTGCACACAGCTGTGGAGCAGAACTAATACATTTAACTGATAAATACATCAAAGGGAGCATGTCTAAAGCAATAAACATCTCCTGTGGTGCTGGTGTTTATGCACTGCAGGAGGTGCTTTGCTGAGCACTGGGGCCCTTTGATGCAGTTATCATTATTCTAATGAAAGCATTAGTTGATTTGATTGCTCTTTAAACACCACTGCTGTCCACCATGGCTCCATTAGACGTGGCTGCATTTATTAGCAGGGAATGAAGGGCTTTTCCTTCAGGCCTGGCTGGGTTTGTTGGAAGCGTGGCTGTCACACCACAAATCCAGCTCTCTCTGTTCTCCTGAGCTCCTTATTCTAAGGTTTCTACTGGGCATCAACAAATTTGTGTTTCCACACCTCACACCAGGCAGGCTGACCTTGAATGTTCCTGTCATTCCCAAAGATTAACAGAGGAACTCATTTGGATTCACATTTTTGTATCTCCTTGAAAGAATTCCCACAAAGTTTCCATTAATTCCTGTTTATTAAAGCTCAATATAAACACGAGCCTGGTGATATGTCTGTGATTAAACCCTGAATGTTGCAAAGCAGCCTCAGCACACCAATGTATGCAGTGAGTGTGTGTCCCCACAAACACATGCTCACGCATAACATTTGGTGATCAAATATTCATGCTCAGACTTCTAAAATTCCAGTGCTCTGCTCGCAGTCAGGGCTTCAGGAATGACACCTTCAGCTCCTATGGAAGGAAACTTATGCCTAACAAAGTCCTTCTGATTTCTGAAATTCTGAAATTCCCAAAGTTTTTCTTAGAAGTCCTGAGTGTTGATCTGGAAATGAACAACAGTCTGGTTCAGGAAATGAGTTGTGTAATGAATACCAGATCCTCTCTCCTGCAGGATGTGGATAACCAGCACTGGAACAGGCTGTTCAGAGGCTGAATATCCATGGGTGGCTGTTGGAGAGCTGCAGGCTTCAGGAATGACACCTTCAGCTCCTACAGAAGGAAATTTATACCTAACAAAATCCTTTGATTTCTGAAATTCTGAAATTCCCAAAGTTTCTCTGACAAGTCCTGAGCGTTGGTCTGAGCAACAGTCGGGTTCAGGAAATGAGCTGTGTAATGAACCCCAGAGCCTCTCTCCTGCAGGATGTGGATAACCAGCACTGGAACAGGCGGTTCAGAGGCTGAATATCCATGGGTGGCTGTTGGAGAGCTGCAGGCTGCATGAAGCTGTGCTTGACCTCGTGAGTGGAGGGACAGGGCCCCGTCCAGCAGGAGGCTGGAGCAGAGCTCTGCAGAGGTCCCAGCACTGGGGTCCCAGCAGCCATGCAGGGCCACTCCAGCTACAAACAGATTGTCACACGTGCAGCAGTGCAAACCAGCCTCAGAGGTGCTCCAGGAGTATCCTGATCCTTTTATTGTTTCCCAACAGACACAAGTGAGACAGTGCAGAAAGGCAGCGGAGCCAGCACAGCTCAGAGCAGGGAGACATGAAATCACAGAATCAAGAAAATCCACTCGAGCCAAGGCCTCGAGTTTGTTCCAAAAATTAAAAACATCTTGTAAAATCATTTCTTGGTCAACTTTGCAGGGATGGCTGTGATTTCAGTGCATGTCTACAGGCAGAAACACAGCAGAGATAGCAAAGACATTTTTGGCAGAAGCAACGCTCTCCATCACTGAAGATTGGAAATGAGTTTCACTAGGTTAGAAACAAGCTGAGTTAAAATTAATTCTTAATGATGGAAACTGGTAGTTGACAGCAGCATGAATGGAATTTATTGTGGATTAATGGAATTTATGCAGAGTTCTAAACACTTAGAATGACAATATTTAAAACTTTTACTTAAGACACAAATAAAACACTCAACACACAACATAATTAACCATCCTGATGTCCAGGTCAAAGTGAATTTAAAAGCATGTTCTGCAAAATAAATTCATTGCTTAGGAGAGCAACACAAATAACTTTGTATTTGCAATTACTGAATTGGAAGAGGTACAAAGAATTCTAAATGTTTCCTGGTTAGAAAGTAAATTTTAAAAGATTGTGAGGAAGGGTTAAAGCACCCCGGGCAAAATCCTGCCAGTCTGGTTGTAAGATATTCTGGAATTACTCCTTGTGTGGATCCCTGAGAAGTTAATCAGGGGGGGTTATTATGGCCAATTAGGAAAGTGCTGCTCCACATGGGTAATTTTCAAGGAAAGTTTGCCAGAAATCCTCCAGACAGCTTCTAACTGCTCTGGAAATATGAAGAGTGTTAAAAATGCACCCTGTGCCAATATCACATCTTCCCTGCTGCGTGCTTGGAACAAATGTCACCTCCTGATATTTGCCAGGAAGCCTCAGGTCAGTCGTGGCTGTAGCAATCCCAGTGCCTAAAACTCCCCCTTTTCTCCATTAAACTGTTTCTTGGTGAACATGGAAAATGTCCCATGAAGCATGTGGGAATTTCAAAAGTCAGTTTTATTTAGGAAGCTAGACAGATAGGAACTCAGTGACTGAGTTTTCCTTGAAACAGGATCCAACTCTTTGCAATTGCCTGTGATTTGTGTCCTGCAAATGATGAAACAACAGAGGAAACAGCACTAATTCATGGATCCAGTGGAATGCTGCCAGGAGGTAGTGGCTGTTCATGAACAAAAATGTGCTGCTGGAAAAGGAGGGTGTCAAAGGCAAATTAAACTGTAAATTAGAGCAAAAATAAGGCAAAGTCAGCCATGCTGAAAGAAGCAGTTGTTCAGCCTGTGTTGATAAATCACTTAAAGAAGTCAAAGTGAGCACAGTTTTGGTCAGGCTCCAGGCTTGCCCAGGTTTGCAGGGGGGTCCCAGCCTGCCCCAGGCCTCAGGAGTTGGGTGAGGAGGAGGAGGAAGGGAAGCACAAGGTCCCAATGCCCCCTGTGAGGAAACACCACAGCACCATCCATCCATCCATCCCATCCATCCATCCATCCATCCATCCATCCATCCATCCATCCATCCATGTCCGTCCATCCATCCATCCATCCATCATCCATCCATCCACCCATCCATCCATCCCCTGTCCATCCATCCATCCATCCATCATCCATCCATCCATCCATCCATCCCCTGTCCATCCATCCATCCATCCATCATCCATCCATCCATCCCCTGTCCATCCATCCATCCCTCCATCCATCCATCCCCTGTCCATCCATCCATCCATCCATCCTCCATCATCCATCCATCCCCTGTCCATGGATCCATCCATCCATGGATCCATCCATCCATCCATCCATCCATCCATCCCTCCATCCATGGATCCATGCATCCATCTATCCCCTCAGACTCCACCCCAGGGATCCTCCTCCCAGGGCAGCACCTCAGCTATGGCCCAGAACAGCCCCTGGGAGCCGCTGTGCACGGAGCCAGCCCCGAGGGGCACGGGGAGATGAACCTGGGGGTGCCCCGAGCCACGATCGTGTCGCTCACACTCCCAGCTGGGAACCCATCCAAGGTGTTCTACAGCATGACACAATCCCAGGACAGCTCAGCCTGAGTGTGTGTGATGTGCCATAGATCTCCCTGCACTGCTCAGCACCAGGAAGGAAAAAAACCCCTCTAAAACTACCCATAAATCTTCTGTGTGAGGGGGAGTGTGGAGTTTCTCCTTTAATATTGCAGCTGCTCGGTGTGGATTACTCACGGCCCAGAGCAGCATGCCCTGGGTAAAGCTGGTTGAGCATTCCCAGAAAAGGAATTCTGTTGAGTTACTTCAGTCAAAACTTTTCAGAAGAACGTACTGGTTTGGGTTCCTTTTCTATGGCAAATGTTTTCCTGCTGCACACTGGATTTTCCAGGAAGACACATCCCAGGCAATGAGCTCCAATGCAGGAGCAGGATGAGTCCTGCTGTCCCCACAGGCAAGCCAGCTCCAGGCATGTCCCTGTGCCCACACCCCAGTTCCTGCAGGGTCTGGGTGATGCTGTGTGTAACCCCATGGCAGGATGTGGCTGTGGTCCCTTGCTGGGCCCTTTGTTGTGGTGCCTGCTTTGCTGCATTAATCTTCTCCAGCCAACTGTGTCTGCCATTATCAATCTTTCATTAACATATCCCCTTTTTCCTGAATGTTGGGGCTGTTTTTAATACAAGGATTAGTGCAGCTGTGTCTCATCAGACCTCTTGTGTCTTTTTCTGGGACTTTGTAAGGGACCCTGATTAAAGACTCTCTCAGCTGTTGTTCTCTTCTGCATTTTCCTTCTGTGTTGCCACTGAATATTAAGAATCTCATTGTTTCCTTTTATAATTATGTTAGTGCTTGGGCACTTTGAAGGAAAAGAAAGTATTTTTTACTGAATCTTTCCTTCCCTCCTCACCACCCCCCCTCACATTTTGGAAATGCACAGCATGGATTTCGAAGCCTCAGCAGATGAGGTGGTTCTGGGTTCTCCTCCATGACCATCTGCTGATCTCATTGTTTTCACAGATTAATCCTCCCTAATTGAGCTGTGGCTTTGAACAGAGCCTCCATTCACAAAGAAGGAGCTGCCCACCTCTCACTGTGCTGCAACAAAAGACAAAGTTGCAAAAAAAGATCATGAGACTAAAGCCATTGGAGTGTCCACTGCTGAATAAACCCACTGGCCAGGTATGTGGAATGCAACCTGAAGAAAAGCCATCTAAAAAGGTCTGGAAATTTTCCTATTCTTAGCAAAAACTGTCCTTAGTTTCATTTTTAACTGATTTGTTGACTTACAGCCTTCACCTGCTGCATGCAGTTATCTAACAAGCAGAAGGTACTGGCCATACAATAAAATTTAAAGCTATAAATTTATGGATATGTACATTTTTTTTAAAATGGCATTTTCATATTGCAGCACCCCTCCAAATTCAGGAACTTTGTGCAGGAGTGTTTTTAAAACCTCAGAAGCAGCTGAGGGATCTTTGCTCCTTATACCCACAGACTGTCTGGATTGCTCCTGAGAACCACACCACAAAACTTCCCTTTTTTTTGTAAGTGACTACTCATAGAATGCAGATATTTCAATTCAATGTCATCCCAGGATGCTTTATAATTGCAGGAAAGAAAATTAGGAGATATATTTGTAATACAAACTGCTAACTACTTTCAGCTGGCAACACTACGTCCTTGCATGAAAATCATCCCATTACATTCCATGACTGTGCATGAAATGTAAAGCTCATGGCTCCTGTAAGAGACAAAAGGTGGGAGAAAATAAATACCAAAATGATTTGTGTTGCCACAAGAAATAAGGCTAACATTTGCTTTCCTTGATCCTTCTGCTCCCCTCTCTACAACCAGGTAGAATGCAAAATTTTATGGAGTCTTTGCAGATATTTCTATTTGCCCAACCTCTCAGAAATACCAGATGATTCCTAGAAAAGCAGTTTAATTTGATCAACCTAAGAACAGGAGATTGAAAGAGATCATGTGAAGAGGGCTAAAAACAGGGCTCATTTTCCTTTCAGGGATGAGAGCGTGTTAATGTCAATGAGCAGTTAACAGTGCATCTGGTCCCATACAGAAATAACAGCTCCACAGAACTCCAGCCAGGAATTTTATCAATTATGGAGGATCTGAACGTGAATGGAAGGCAAGGAACAGATTTTCAGTGCTCTGGCATGCTCACAGTGTAACATCTCACTTGCTTTCTTCCACCCTTGTGGCCAAATTCCATCCTCAGGGGCGTGGAAAATATCTGAATGAACTTGGGCACCACCTGAAAAGCTCAGCTTCTCCACATTGACATCATTTGCTCTTTATATGCACACCAAAAACATCCCCAGAAGAATTTGGCAGCTGTTTTGAGCAAGATAATGATTTAAAAATCCCTTTAACACACAAAGTTTTCTTTGGAAATTTCTTCTTTGCTCGTGCCAAACAAGAAATTCTCCTTGAAAATGGATGGTGATGCACCATTGTTCTGAAATACATAAAAGAAACCTCCACCAAAACTAGAGATGGGGGAGAAGATGGGAGCTGTGATTTGCTGTGTTCCTGGAAACAATGAGCCAAGAACAAAATGCCACTGGAAAATAACTTTATCCATGGGCCTTCCAACATTCAGCCTCCCTTAGTACACCTGCATTCGTATTTTCCTTCATTTTGCACTGAATAATCACCCCGTGGGCCACCTACTGCCCTTGATATTGGAGTGAGTTGTGTGCCCAAACTGAGGATAATCCATTGCTCCTCAGATCTACAGTTGGTTTATTCCAGCTGCAGAAAAAGCTATTTTCGAGGCTTGGCCATAAATTCATGGAAAAAAAAAAACCCTTGGAATTTACTATCTTGTCCTGAGATACCTGTGAAATGTATGATAGTTTTTACAATTCATAAAGTAAAATGAAGATGATTTACAGCGCTCTGCAATGGCTGGTGACAACCAAGGACACCCGTGGCATGCTGCTCTTGTACCACAGCCCATAAAAATTGCTGCAGGTCCTCCCAGAAAGGGAATCCAGCCCTCCCAGAAAGGGAATCCAGCCCTCCCAGCACCCTGTGGGTGTGGGAGCTGTCCCTGGGAGGTGGGGATGGGTTTAATCTCCATGGTTATTCCTTCCCTGCTCTCACAGCCCCGGGGAGCTTTGCACAAGTCGAGGATTTCCCTCCTGTTCCCTCTCTCCTCCTGAGAGCCAACACAAGGATTCACAGCTGGGCTGAAGCTACAGTGTGAGATTTTCCTGAGATCCCCCTCAAGCTGCTGCAGGTAAATCCCAATTTGCCACTCAATCCAGGAAAAGGGAGCCAGCTAGGAGCAGGAACAATCCCATGCTCTCCCATCCACGTCCCAGGGGATTGCAAAATCACTCCACTCTGCCTTCTCCAGGCTGGATTTCTTTCCTGACCTGAGAAGGAGGTGCCTGCTCTTTTCCTGCAGAAGGAGTTTTTGTGAGGGACCAGTGGACAGCATTTACTCAGCTTTTATTGGATCCAAACCTTCACAATAGAGCACCCTCACCTCATTGACGTGACCAGGGGAATAAATTCCCTTCCCATCCTGCCACGACGTTGCCCCCAGAGCTGTGCAGACTCCACACCTTCCAGGCATTTTCCCAGCTACCAGGGCCAAGAGAGGCTGATCCAACCAGAGACTCAGAGCCCTCCTTTCTCCATGCTGGGAAACAGGAACCAAGCAGCATTTGCCAAAGTTTCTGAGAATCTGGCTGCCCATAATGGCAAAAGGAGGGAGCTGCAGGGAGTTCCTCCTGCTTCCTGAGGGATCCCAGGGGATCAGGGCAGGGTCACACCTGCAGGAATGGCCAGTCCCACCTCAGGCAAACCATTCTCACCTCCTGTTCACTCCATACACCTCCTGCCTGCCATATTCTATTCTATTCTGTTTTATTCCACTCCATCCCATTCCATTCCATCCCATTCCATTCCATTCCATTCCATTCCATTCCATTCCATTCCATTCCATTCCATTCCATTTATTCTATTCTATTCTGTTCTATTCTATTCTATTCTATTCTACTCTATTCTGTTCTACTCTATCCTGTTCTGTTCTATTCTATTCTATTCCATTCTGTTCTGTTCTATTCTATTCTATTTATTCTATTCCATTCCATTCCATTCCATTCCATTCCATTCCATTATATTCCATTCTATTCTATTCCATTCTGTTCTATTCCATTCTGTTCTATTCTATTCTATTCTATTCTATTCTATTCTAGTCTAGTCTATTCTATTCTATTCCATTCCATTTTATTCTATTCCATTCTATTCCATTCCATTCTATTCCATTCCATTCCATTCCATTCCATTCCATTCTTCCTATTTCATTCTAGGCTGTGCCTGCCCCAATGTCCTCAGGACCCCTGTCTTTCCCCCTAAGCTGCTATTTCCAAACTGGTGAAGAAAATGCAACATTCAAATTCCTTTAGTGGAACTTTTAAAAAGGATTTAATTTCAGACACACACTCCAAACTCCTTACAAATAATTTATAAGTTTATGAAGTTTATAAATAATTTTAAGTTTACAAAGCCAGTGACATGCCTGTGCTCTGAGAACTGAATTCATCACAGGGCCTAAATAAGGTGGAGTTTTCAGCAAACAAATTTGGCAGTGGCAGTCACAGCTGCCCCAGGAGCTGCAGGTTTTACCTCACCAGGCAAAACAACAATTCTTTCTGTTCACTGCCTTCCTTGGCTTGAGGAAGGAAGGATGAAGGGTTTTGATGATCATCTAAAATTAATTTTATCCAAGATTATCACAGCAGCACATTACCTGTACATGCAAAAGGGATTTCCAGTTACAAGCCCAGAACTGCCCATCCCAGCCTTAGCTTTGCTCCAAAGTGAGCTGCCCAACATTTCCTCGGTTTCTCCATTATAAAATAATAACATTAAACAGTAAAACAAATAACCCCCCCCCCTGAAATTAAGCAGTGCAAGGGTTAAACAGATAATATTTTAGTGAGCTCTGAAAACAATGCCTGACAATCTAATGCTCTCTTTCCTCGACAGATGGCTCGGGAGAAATCTGGGAAGCCTCACCCATGGAAAAAATTACTAGCCTTAAGAACAATTCCTATAACATATCTGAACACATGGCTGCCTTTCAACACTTCTGCTTAAACTGGGAATAGGATTCAAAAGCCACCATCCCCGAGGAGCTTTTCTCTTTTCTCTTTGCAAAGATCCCACGTCGCAGCTCCCTTCTCCCTCTCCTCAGCTCAGCCTTGCCACGCCGTTTACTGAGCTGAGGGACTAAAATAAAACCAGCTCTACTACCTTATAAAATAGTGAAATACTGCTTGGTAATTTTACAGATAAGAACTTACTCCCATGAATGAATAGCCTCTAAGTGTTATGAGTGTTGGCAGAGTAGACAAAGTTTTTTCAACAAAACCAGCTTGGGGAAAAAAAACCAGAAGAAAATGTCTCAATTCCTTTCCTCCTCTCCCTCCTCTCTCTCCTCTCCTCTCCTCTCCTCTCCTCTCCTCTCTCCTCTCCTCTCCTCTCCTCTCCTCTCCTCTCCTCTCCTCTCCTCTCCTCTCCTCTCCTCTCCTCTCCTCTCCTCTCTCTTTCCCTCCTCCCTGATCTCCAGCAGATCACATGCACTGCCACCTCCTTCTTTCCATACCCTGAGTTCCTAAATTTTGGGCTGAGGTGATTGATTTCAGTTCCCAGGCACTCAGGCCAGCAGACAACGAGCCCAGGGAGTTTCTGCAGGGAGGGTGAGGAACAGAGCAGCCTCCATCCCCCGTGCTGCACACACAGAGCTCAATGACAGCCAAACATGCACTATAAATAGAATTTGTCCCTCCTGCTACCCTTGCACAGCACAAGAAATCCCACCAAGGAACCCATTTACCTCCACTTTGGGACATCCCTATCACCAAAACCTCTCCAGGCAGCATTTTCCATGAAAATCAGTAGCACAAACACCAGTTTGGCCACCATGCACCCCATTTATCTTATCCAAGGTCTCCTTTTCTTCTTTTTAGTGCTTCAATATTGGACTTGTGGCATTTTTGAGTAGCTTGAGGACCCAAAGTCACTTCTCACACAGCAATATTGGAATGGCTGTAGGGCTGAGCTGTGTTGGCAGCTGGTGCCAGGGAACAGTGACCTGCAAAAGCCTCCTCTGCAATCCTCCTGCAGGGCCAGGGGGGTGGATAAGTCTTCTCTTTTCACTAATTTCCTAACAAAAAATAACCAATGGGGGAAGCATTTAATGCCACAACTCAGCCTGCCACATCACGAGCTGCTTGCTCTGCATTCTCCTGCCATTATCAGAAAATCATTCCTTTTTCTCGTGGCATTTCCAAGTGAATAAGAATAAAAGGATCATCACAAGAAAGCAATGACAACACAGAGAGGAGTAGCCAGCACCAAAACTGAATCCCTGGTTTGGTTTTGTGAGACTCATCAAAGGGAATCACCCCTTGCTCCCAGTATTGCTGTGTCTTCAGCCAGCCATGCACAAACCCATGCACAAACCCATGCACAGAACCATGCACAGAACCATGCACAGAACCATGCACAGAACCCATGCACAAAACCATGCACAAATCCATGCACAAACCCATGCACAAACCCATGCACAAACCCATGCACAAAACCATGCACAAACCCATGCACAGAACCATGCACAAACCCATGCACAGAACCATGCACAGAACCATGCACAGACCCATGCACAAACCCATGCACAAACCCATGCACAAACCCATGCACAAACCCATGCACAGAACCATGCACAGAACCATGCACAAACCCATGCACAAACCCATGCACAGAACCATGCACAGAACCATGCACAGAACCATGCACAAACCCATGCACAAACCCATGCACAAACCCATGCACAGAACCATGCACAGACCCATGCACAAACCCATGCACAGAACCATGCACAAACCCATGCACAGAACCATGCACAGACCCATGCACAAACCCATGCACAAACCCATGCACAGAACCATGCACAGAACCATGCACAGAACCATGCACAGAACCATGCACAGAACCATGCACAGACCCATGCACAAACCCATGCACAAACCCATGACATGCACGAACCATGCACAAACCCATGCACAGAACCATGCACAGACCATGCACAGAACCCTGCACAGACCCATGCACAAACCCATGCACAAACCCATGCAACCCATGCACAAACCATGCACAGAACCAGCACAAAACCATGCACAAACCATGCACCATGCACACCATGCACAGAACCATGCACAGAACCCATGCACAGAACCATGCACAAACCCATGCACAGAACCATGCACAGAACCATGCACAGAACCATGCACAAACCCATGCACAAACCCATGCACAGAACCATGCACAGACCCATGCACAAACCCATGCACAAACCCATGCACAGAACCATGCACAGAACCATGCACAGAACCATGCACAGAACCATGCACAAACCCATGCACAAACCCATGCACAAACCCATGCACAGAACCATGCACAGAACCATGCACAGAACCATGCACAAATCCATGCACAGAACCATGCACAGAACCATGCACAAATCCATGCACAAAACCCAGGGCAAGGTCTGGTGTGGCAGCCACTGGGGCTGAAGAAACAGAAAGCAGACACTGCTGTGGGCACTCCTGACAATAAACTCGTAAAAGCAAAGGGAAAATGAAGGCACGTAACTCCAGAGAATAAAGAACCCCTGGCCTTCGGTTATTCCTGAAACTCTGCCACATTCAGGAAATACCTCCAGCCTCTGCAGGGGGATTAGGTTGGTGGGAATCCCTGGAGTGTAAAACAGGGAGTGTGCACTAATCTGGTGCAGCATCACGTCTCTAATCTGGGGCACACAGAGCAGCTCTGCCTGAGCCAGCTGAGGGGTGCTGATTTAGCAGGCATGGCCTTCTAATAAACACAAAGCCAATCTGTGCTTAATGAGTTTAGGGTGACCTCTGAAGTACAAAGTTGCAGATTTCAGTGCAATTAAAAATCTGTAAATCACAGGAAACACAGAAAAATACAATTGCTACGCACAGTCAGAGAATCAGGTCCTCGTGTACAGGAAACCACATTGTATTTTACATTTACGTGATTTCTTTCATTCCTTAGCCATATCATGAGCCTGTAAAAACCTTTTCATTAAATTAATGCTCTATGTCTCCTTTACCATGATGTGCCTGATTAAAATGCCACTATATATATTTTTTTTCCCCCTTTCTTAAAGGCCTAATCCCATAATACTTTATAAAGATCTTATGTGGAGATTGAGCTCTTTTTCCCCCCAAACCTTTCATCTTATTCAGTTTGATTAGGGTCATGGGGCCAGGCTCATCCCAAGCATAATTCCACTGGAGTCAAAAGAGCCACTCTGCTGATCAGGGCAGACCACAGCAGCAAACATTTGGTGCCCTACATTTGGCAACACAAAAGGATAATGTTGTGTTTATTCCCTTTTCAGTCTGAACCACACTTTGATAGATCATTTGAGATGCCAATGAGTCAAAGAGCCTTTCACAAGAGCAAATACTCCAAATATGACACTCCTCAAATGATTCCCCCTGCTCTTCACCCTTCCTCCAAACCTTCCAGCCACTGCAGGGAGCACTTTGGATGTTTGCTGCTCAAGCTCTCAGGATGGAAATTACCTCATGCTGGTTATTTGAACCAATCCATCTGAGACTGAGCCACTGGAATCTCCCTCTCTGCTTAAAATGCAGAATTCCTCATCCTAAAGATCTTTGTCTCCCTACCAACCATGCAGCAACTTTACAGTTAAAATTGTCCAGTTCTACATGTACCAACTCTGTTAGCTGTGATTTGAAATGAAGTCACCCAAGGACAAAAGTCACTAAATTATTAAAGATCAACAATATGTTTTGTTTTTTTTTTCATTTTCCCACCCAAAAAACATCCCCAAAGCGCTGTAAATTCTGTCTTGTTTAACAAGGAGGCTTCACTGAACAATCCACAGCTCTTCCTCTTTTGGGATGAAAATGAAAAAAAAATGGAAGCTTAAAGGGAGAAGGGATTAAAAAAAAACCTGTGAAAGTCCTTGAAGCTGCACTGTTTCTGAACTGCAAATATTTATAATTTTTATGTCATCCTATAAACCCTGGATGTTGCAATCCATTCTATTTAACATCCTCTTTTAGGAGGTTGATAGTTCACACACTCCAGGTTTACTGCTTTCTCATTCTGCTAATAATAAAAAGGTGCCACAGATAATTAAAAACAAACTCAGTCCCAGCATTCATTAAAGAAGAAAATATGAACTTCTGAAAAGCTGTCACATACAATAAAGCAGTGTTATCTGCCCAGAATTACAGTGATTTCAAATGGATAAGTCCAGAGAACAAAATCCACCAAAATGCAGTTAAATTAATTGCTGTTTTACAAGGGGGAGCTTAAAATGGAGTAATTAATTGACCTACTGCTTGTGACAATTTCGCCGTGGTTAACAATCAATCCTGCAAAAGATGAAAAAACAGCCCTGCTTCCCTTGAAAAGGGGTGAATCAAATCAGTGCAAAGCTGCCAGTGTTTCAGGGATGGGGGAATTGTACAGGAGAAAATAAAGAATATCCACAGAATGGGGGAAATTCCAAACTCACTTTTATCTTTGCAACTTCACTGCACCCAACAGCATTATTCCAAATTAGGGCTGGGCTTATCCCAGTGCCCTGACATTGGGAATATTTAGCCCTGGGCTCCCAGTTACCTGGGTGGAGAACAGTGTAATTTGAAATTAATTGAAAAAGTCATTTTAGTAGTGGAGATTCAGAAAAATATATGGGTTTATTCACTGAAGGGACATTTTATTTACTTATTCATTACTCTGAAGCAGATTGTGCAAAATACCTTGAAACACAGTTTATTAACGTAGCTGCAATTGCCTGATTTGTCATGCACAGAATTCCGAGTAATTTAAATTAATTCTAAAATAAGCCCCAAACAAACAAACCAGAGATTGCACTCATATCCCAAAGACCTCCAGAGCCTGCAAAAATATCCAGGCACACTGGGTAAGTGCTGCCTGGAGGGTACAAAAGGCACAGTGGGAACATTGGGATCCACTGGGATTTGGGAGGAGGAACACGTGGGTGCAGAAGGAATCAAACAGTGACAAATATGAGCAGGGCACCTGTAGAAAGGGCCCTGCAATCCCAAATGTTGGGATTTCCGTGGCAGCGCAGGGTCAGGGAAAGGGGAAACACAACACACACAAGATGCGAGCACCCCAAAGCTCCTCGGCAGAACTGAACCCTGTGTCCTGTCCCTCCCCTTCCTGGGGATCACAAACACTCAGCTGGGATTTTTGGCTGCCACTCAGCATTGACTGACTTTGGAAAACGGGCAGGGACTCCAGTGGAGCTCTTTCTAAGCTATAATTATTCCAAACAAGCATAAACTGGACTATTCTCACTGCATTACCAAACTCGAGCTCACTGGAGTTCATCTGCTCCCGTATTGCTGCTCAGTTTGTGAGCTCCTCTGGGTTTTCTTGTCATTTATAAAGCCATTGATGGCTCAAAGGAGTTCTGTGCCACCTGCAAAGTTGGAGGTTTCAGTGTTCACTTCAGTCTTCAGATCATCAGGGAAAAAAAAACCTATTTTTTCAACATGCCAGAGGGCAGGCTCAGATGGGAGATTGGGCAGGAATTGTTCCCTGGCAGGGTGGGCGGGCCCTGGCACAGGGTGCCCAGAGAAGCTGGGGCTGCCCCTGGATCCCTGGCAGTGCCCAAGGCCAGGTTGGACACTGGGGCTTGGAGCAGCCTGGCACAGTGGGAGGTGTCCCTGCCATGGCAGGGGTGGGATGGGATGATTTTTAAGGTCACTCCCAACCCAAACATTTCTTTGATTCTCATCTTGCACAAGGCAATCTCTGGCAGCAGGACCTGGACTCTTCCCAAACCCAGCAGTGACCATTGCAGTCCTTGTTTCATCTCAGTCAAGGAACACTGAGTTTTTTACTTTTCTTCAACCTTTGGTGCATAAACTCACAACCCTTTTAAAAATGCAATTATGTTCTACACCCACTGAATCCTTTTCCTTCTCCTCCTTTCCTGATACCTTCGTGCAACTGCAGCAGCCACAGAAGAGAATTTCCCCCAGCAGAAGCAAACCTTGTCCTGACAACCAAATTTATTCCTGTGCTCAGTGATTTCATTCTTTGGCTGAACCCCTCCACCTCCCCAGGGTCTGAAGTTGTGCTTATCAATCCTTTGTCCCTCTCCGGGACTCCACCTAGAGCCTGCCTTGAAGCTTCAAATCTGCATTCCAAAAATATTAGGACTGGAATCCATATGGGTGGAAATTCAGGTTTGGAGCCAGCTTTGATGGAAAATTTCAGAAATACAGGTTTTGTAAAAGGTCTCCTCAGATTTGTAAAAGAAAGGAGTAGACTAACATTTGTTTAAGGTAATTTTTCTTACAGTTTATAAGCACCCAAAGATTTCAGATCAAAAGTGGATCCTAATGAAGAATGCAAATTTCACAGCTGTGAGAAAAACACAAGGTGTGAACAGCTTATAAATGTGGGGGAAATTCTCTGAATGCTGTGGGTTTATCCCTTAAAAGTAGTTCTAATTCTATGAACAAGAGCACTGGAAATTATCACACTTTCTATGAAGTTTTTTAGTGCTGTGTCAAGGATTTTGATGACATCCTGATTCAGCAGTCAGGAGGTGTCAATGTGTGTTATTTTTGCAATTTAATTCAATATATTTGAATATTAGGGGTTCCTTAATATAAAATATCATCAAATCCTCTTAAAACAAGTGTAATTTGGGGGTTTTGGTAGATGTTGGAGGGTTTATTTGGTTTGATTTTTTAAAAAATATTTAATTCCACAAACATATGAAAAAATGTGCGAAAACATCCCAAAATACACCAGGACTTACATTTCCACCTTGAAATATTCTGTTATTCATTCCTCCCTTCCACACTCATTTATAAAACGATGCCACTGGGTTTCACTTGAGGAGAATTATTACAATATCTGGACACCAGTTGATGTTTTTTGGGGGGCAGTGCCCCACCAGCTCAGATCATTCCATCAAACACCAACCTCAGGGACTGCTCCAGCTCAGGATTAATTGCACCCACTCCAGGCAGACAAAAATTCATTTTGGCACTGCTTCTGACAGATGAAAATAAAACAAACAATAAGGATCAGCTTGCAGCTAACAATATGCAAAATTAAAGAGTAGAACAATTTGAAACTTCGATGGCAGTGCTGATTAGCTTTTGTTCTAAAAGCTGCAAAGAGGAGATTTTGCTGTTAATCTCAGCAGAGAGAGGCAGGGAGCCTCAGAACCTGCCCCTCACAGCATCACAGACACTGAGTCAATGCAGCTTGGCAAAAAATGCCTTTGTTTTAATTGGCCACAAGTAGAACAGTGAGGAACTCAAATTATCTCTGAAGGCATCGATGACTGTGTAAGCTGATTATAATAAAGTGTGTCCTATGCATTTTCCATTTGAAGGTTAAATTCTCAATTAATTTTTCAGCGTGTTGCCATCTCAGCTGAGTGTGGTTGCTAATTGCAGTGAAACAATAGCTTCCAAAAGCTTTGAATTCATGTGCTGGATCCCAGACACAGCCAGAGATCTCTGAGTGCTGCAGCCCAAACCACAACCACTGCAAAAACCCCAAATTCAAACACCAACACAACCCCTCAGATCAATAATTTAGATTTCTTTCTAATTCTGGAAATGTAAAGATTTGTTATCCTTGGTTATGTTTATCCCACATTTTTCAGGCACATTTATTTTTTTCTCTTGAAAGCAAAAGACTTCAATAGCCAACATCTTAAATACTCTTCCATAAAATGTGTAGAGAATAAAGAGAATGCATAAAGCAATATTTCAAAGTTGAGTACCTGAATGAATTTTATCTACAAATAATGGGCTTAAAAATCTAATCTACTGCAAAGCCAGAATTAACGAGCATCCTATTGATGAAGAATATTCCAGAACAGACTTTGCTTTGTTAAAAGCCTTTTAATAGCTGCTGACTGCACCTTTCCCAGCTTTGTGCCAGCCAGCATCACAAATCACTTATTTTCTCTTGGTATTAAAAAATTCCAAGGACCTATAAAAATATCTGTATTCTCTACAGATTCCAACTCCTTTTCACCCTCGATTTCACCCAGGGCAGAAGCAGCTCTGGGCCATGAGAGCTTCAGGGTTGTCCTGTCCCTCTCTGAGGTTTTGCTGAGCTGGTTTAAACTCAACCCTTTGGTTCATAAATGACACCAGGGGACAGTGACAAAACAGCTCCAAACCAGGTGCCATCCAAGGAGCAAAGATTATTTTTGGGAAAGCACAAATTCTGATGGGACCCTCCCTGCTCAAGGCTGGAGCCCAGAAGAAAAGCAGCCAACTTAATTCGAATACTTCCCTAAACCCAAAAAAATAACATTTCCATGGTAGCACAACTCAATTCTTTCACGGGGTACAGGTACAAGTGAGGCAGCTTGGAATTGTGTCTTTTATCAGACAATCAAGGAAAAAAGAGACAAAGTTTAGGCCAAAAAATCACCCAGCACAGGTGAGCAAGGCCTGGGTCCCTGCCCAGCTCCCAGAGCTCCCAGCTCCCCTGCTCGGGACCATTCCCACAGGTGAAAACACAACCTCACCTGGAGAGACCCTTAAAAGAGACTCTGTTCATTTTAAAATCAAATTAAAGGTGAATGTGTAACAACCTTCCAGTGACAGGCTGCAAAGTACCCAAAAAATTCACATTTTTATATATTTAAGAGATGTAAATTTTTATCAACTCACCAGGGCACGGGTGAAGAACTGTGAAATTGTCTCACAAAAGGATCCTGTGAGTCAGTAAAAATGGATAAACTGAGGTCCAGAATGCCTGGGGGGGTTTGGGGTGGATCAAGATGGGAAGCTCTGCCTGAGGGTGGGGTCTCAATTCCCAAATTATCCAAATTATTGGCACCAAGGCAGCCAAACCTCCACACAACTGACCCCAGCTACCACTTCCAGTGCACATAAAGAAATTACAGCTAAACACCCCCAATAAATGAGTGTATATATAAAGAAATTATAGCTATAAAAAAAACCCAATAAATCAGTGTATACATTTAAAAGTTACAGCTAAAAAAACCCCAATAAATGAATGTATACATAAAGAAATTACAGCTAAAAAAAAAACCCAGTAAATGAATGTATACATTAAGAAATTACAGCTAAAAAACCCCAATAAATGAGTGTGTACAGGGCAGTTCTTTACACAGGGACCCTTCAGCTGTGCTGGGTTTTCTGAGAGGAGCTGGGGGCATTTTTAGGTTGTAAGCTACATAATTTCCTTACATTTAGACAATGGGAGCGAAATTCAGTTGCTAACTTGCCAGTGTTAATGAGGGAGGACCTTCACACTTTTTTGAAGCTGACATCTTTATTATCCCTTTATTTACTCAAATACAGTGATGAGACAAAAAAGAAAAAACCAAAAAAAACCCCAAAAAAAAACCCCAAAAAAACCCCACCAAAAAAAAAAAACCAACCAAAAAACCCAAAACCAAAAATAAAACAGACAAAAAAAACCCCAAGAAAACAAAAACAAAAATAAAACAAACAAAAAAACCCCAATAAAACCCCCAAAAATCCAGTGAAATACCACACAAGTAAAGAGTACAAAAGAAGGAGGAAAACTCTAGGAGATTAAAAAAAAAAACAAACATTAAAAAGATTTCAAGGCAGTAAGAGTAGAAAAAATTAACTAAAATCGGCATCACACGGGGTGAGTTTTATATCCAAAGGTGGATTATAATTTTGGATTTTACATCACCCAAGGACTGAGTTTGCTTTTCCAATCCACCTGCTCTCCTGTGTAGCTCTGGAAAGGCTCCTCAATGTCAGGCCATTAATCTTGAGACCCTTAAAACATTTCTTTGTTTAAAACGATGAAGAAAGACCTTCACTCAAGCGCAGTTGCAATCAATGGAGAAAACATTAATCACTTGAGAAGTGCTGTTTGGAGACTCGTGAAATTGAAATGAATCACAATATGAAAAAAAATGCAATTATTTTAGAGGGCTTTGTTTTGTTACCATCCACTCACTCAAGCTGCACTCTGTGCCTGGGTGTTTTGGAGGGGGAGCAGGGGCTTCCAGGGCTGCTTTGGTGCTGGGAGCCGCTCCCTCCATCCCCTCCTGCACAATTCCCTGCTCCCACTCTTATCTTCCCACCCAGCACCTCAGCTCAATCCCACACACAAACAAGCCTGAATTTCCCTGTGGCATGCCAGCATGATTATCTGTCCTTTTATGAGTGGTTTTGTTTTTTTTTTTTTTGTTTGAAGAGGCTCTGCTTTCCTCAGAGACCCACTAAGACAAGCATTCAACCTTGGAATAAATAAATAATTCACCTGCTGACTATTTATTGACCTATTAGCTTTGAAAGGCTTGTTTATCTAATGGGTCTGGACCCTGGAAAGGACTCCATAAATTGGTGTTCAGAGGGAAGTGCCAGTGAATCAGTTTGCAAGCACAGTTTGGGACAGGAGTGAAAGGCAGCTGATGATTTCTGTGACTCCCCTTCTCTGGCAAAGCAGCTCAGGCTGGGCAGAAAATCAACTTTGAGTTCCCACCAGGGAGAGCAGAGCAGAGCAGAGCATCACAGGGGACAGCAGCCAGGTCTATTTATTATTGAGCCTGGATACCTGGGTAAATATGGGCTACACAAATGTGATGGCCCTGATAGACACGTCTGAAAACCACTCGAAAATGATCAAATTTTGATCAATTTTACTGATAGTAAATAACAGAAAAGTTTGATGAAAAGGGGGAGCTCAGATATTTTGAATAAAGCATTGTTTTATGTCCCAGTGAGTCATGAACTCGTAGGCAAAGTGGCCCAAGGAAGGTGCTGGGTTTTGTCGGGAGCAGAACCATCAGGCTGTGGTGAGAAAGGAGAATTTTGGATTTCTGTTGTGATGGTGATTTTGTTTGCAGGATGTGAGAGGGCCTGGCTGCCTTCCCTCCAAGAGCCCAGGACCCCTGATTGCCACCAGACAGGGCTTTCCTCGCAGGCTGGCACATTTCAGCCTTTCCTTTCCTGGCATTCCCAGCTCCAGGGGGATTCCAGCCTGTCCCTAGCACATCTCCAGGGAGTTTTGCCCACAAATACCTGCAGGCAGCTCCCACAGCACAGGAGCAGCCCCAGGAGTTTCTGCACTGTGTGAACACAAACCCTGCCTGTGTTTGAGCATCACAGGAGAGTTTCCTTCCCCAGGAAATAAATATCTCTGAAGAAATGCACAGATTGCAAATACAGATTAAGAAGTGATGCCCTCAGCTGGAAGCTCTCAAGGCCGTGCCCAGCACACCCAAATTCCCAGGTAGGGAGGGTACAGGAATCTCCCATCAGAATCCTGAGCTCTCAGAGGATGCCAAGGCATCAGAGAGCTGTGGTTGTAGCCACCTTCACCACCCCTCCAACCCCAAGCAGCAAAAAAGCAAAATAAACAACAGCAAGGAAAAAAAAAGGAAATAAATTCTTTCTGTCACTATTAAATTAATCTGCCCACAGACCTGGGATAACCTGAATTCCCCAGGAAGACAAGAAGGTCTTTGGAGTAAGATGAAAATTCAGTCAAATGCCAGCAAAAAAATTGTGGTGACACCACCAGAGCCAGAAACTCCTTCAGCATCCTCAGGAGCAGTGGGGAAAGGGGGATTGGCTCTGGGGGGTTTTATCCCCTCCCACTGCAAGACTTTAAACTGATTGCTCCAAAATAAACACAACAGGTGGCTTAAATCTTATAGCCAAATATGCACTCTACCATAAATGATGAACTTGGAAAGGATAAATTAGGAAGGAATGTTCTTTGGTATCTAGTAGAAAAACTCAGATTTGGTGACAAATCTGAGAAGCACCTTGCATTGTAACAAAACTCATTCCTTTGGTGGGTTTAAAAGTGGCTTTTAAAGCAGTTTTGGTATATGTAAAGTTCATTTGCCTGAAGATCTCATGTTCTACACAGAACATTTCGAAGAAAATGTAAAAATACATATTTTTGTTAGTTCCCTTCCTGGCAAGGCCTTCTATTATACATGGACTGAACGTCCCCTCTGCTACAGAATTAACCAAAGAAACTCCAGCTGAATCCTGCATCGTTTTTCGTACAAATCTTCTGTGCAGAACTCTCCTCATGGCTCAGACTCCAGGGTGTCAATTGGAAACTCTCCTCTCTGAACAGCTGTGATTTAATGGCACAGAAATCTGACTGTGAGCTCCAAACACAGAGCCCCTGTTCTGCTACAGATGTTTTCACCTGATGCTTTTGGAACCCATTAATTTAAAAATATTTAGATTTCATGTCTTCAGAAGAGGCAAATTCACACACGTGCACCTACAGAAGTCAGATCAAAGCAATATTTGCAAAATAATGTACATATTGCTCCTCATTTTTGATAAACATCACCTTTTTTTTTTTCTTTAGGTAGTGCTCAATAAATTCTTACCCTCGTGTGGCTGTGCTGCAAATCCCTCCCTTTCATTCAAGGTCTGTGTACTAACCTGGATATTGCTGTCAGAGCTTACCAGGGATTTATAGAAGGCCACATTACATTGCTACAGAGCTGCAGCTCCTAATTTCATTTACACATCACAAAGTCCCCCGTGCTAAAGAGCAGCACAGAGAACTAGGGGCCAAATCTGGTCACTGAACTAAATGTTTATCTTCTGCTAATTATTTTCAAATGACATGTAATGGAAATAATTTATTTGTTGGCCTATTTTTGTCTCATTAGCAACACTTGTAATTTCAATTAGGTTAATTAAGTAAAGTTCCACCAACCAGGCAGCCTCAATGTTTCATTCCTTGCAAATTTTCCTCCTTCTCTGACGAGTCAAGCAGAGATTTTGGTGTTGGGGTGGGGGATGGTGAGAGCTGTTTTCTTAAACACAGGGATTTGCTAAAGCCTGGTGGGGTTCATCCATCAAATGGGAAATGCAGGTGAGAAGAGGGAAAAGGGGAAAGGTGTGAAGAGAAAAAACCCACAGGGGAAGAAAGGATCACCAAAGAGAGGGAATGTGCTCATGGTGGCTCTGCTGTGTGAAGGATGCTGCATCTCACATAAACCAAGAACTAAATTTCAGCAGGACATTTTGCTTTAGATTGAGGACAGAGTGGAACCTGGACCACAAACAATTCCAGCTCTGGCTTGAAAAAAAAACAAAACATTTTTCATTCATTTAATTTTCTTGTCTGCATAATTTATGGTGCCTAACACATTTTGTCCAATGAATTTGTTAATCAAAGGCCCACTTGGTAAAGATTGGCAAAGATTTGGGTGCATGGGAATGCACCAAAGATCAGGTGGAAGGAGAAGCAAGGGGCTGCTTCAGCCTGCAAGTTGCAAAGCTGAGGCGCAGAGCAGAAATAATGATCTCAGAGCTTCCCACAGAGCTGGGTGAAGCTCAGTGCTCCTGGGGTTTGTGGCATTATTCTGTGTGCACACGAGGAGTAACAAGCACAAAACAAAAAGAGCAGCAATGCTTAGATGGTGAATAGATACTTTATTTAGAGACTTTTTTCAGACTAACACCTGCAATAACAGGGATTTCACCCAAGCCCCTTTCAGGGAGGGATTAGAGCAGGACAGTCTGTCTGAGTGCAGCTCTGTAATCAGTGCACAGCAGCAGTTTGTGTGTTTGAGGTCACACTTCACACCTGAAACCCCACAGCTCATCTGACAGCTTCTTGTGATTAAAGCAGGGTAATAAGGATAATCATTTAAAGAACAACAGCCTGCTCACTGCTCTGGGTGAGTGCAAAAACTTAGTCTTGAACACAAGCCCTGCCCACTGAACAGAAGTCCTTGTTAAAGGTATTAAAGATATTAAAGTGTATTTCAACGACTGCTCATTGACTGTGTCCCACAATACACCCAATTCTGTGCAACTCTGCACAAGAACAGCCAAAACAAATTTTACTTTTGCAAGAAAATGCTGGAACAAAAAGGCATTTATTCCTTTGGCTCTTTGCTGCCACTCTGGAAGCTGTAGCCTTGCAAATATCCAAGTGCCTTTATTTTTAATAAGCACCTACATGGGGATAACTTGGTGCTGCTAAGGAGCTTCAGGCAGCTCCTGGAACAGATGGGAGCTTTACAGTACCTGAACACTGCTAAATACTGCTCTTAATACTCATCTGAATTTTAATTCTCATTTTCATACTAACCAGGTAAACCTGAATTAATTCTATTCTATTCAGTGACAAACTACCAGGCCAGCATTCTGCTTTTATTTAGCTTGAGGGTTTTATCCATTCCTAACTTAAAGAACCTCCACTAAAGACTATAATGCTTATCTAAGACCTGGCTCATTTGATGAAATAAATAATAAGTGATATTTTATCTTAGCAGCTTCTGAAAAATTTTTAAACATTATTAGGATGAGAGGGAAATTTCATTTTTGCCACCTAATCTTGAAGCATTAGAGCACCAAAGGTACAATTATTTGCTTTCTTGGTGGTTTTTTTCTCTTCTGCCACAGTGTTGTGGTAAATTCAGACACTCAGGAATAAGGAAATTAAAATCCTGAGGGAAATCAGTGATAAAGTTTCGGTGAGGGGAGATATTCTGGAAACATCCCATCCTCTACATGGAGCCTCAGCACTGAGGGTGCATCTCACCAGGAAGGGATATCAGTGGATAATCCTTTCTGTGGGATCCATTCCAAATGTACAGGATCATGTAACTCACCTTGGAGCAGAACTGTAGCCCTGGGGATTATCTCAGGGGATTTGATTGAAATTCACTTTTCTAGAGAAACTCCTTAGCATTCTTTGGGAATCAAGCATAAGCCAGCCTTATTTTCCACACCTCTCACCTTGTATTTCTCCTAATAGTCTGGCATTAAATGCTCTACAAAGGAGGAACAGCAACCTAGACATGGGGTTTTTAATTTTGCTAATCCTCAGTTACAGCCCAAAAGACCAAAAATGTTTTATTTGATCCTGGCTGAGCTTTGCAAGGACTGTGCCCTGGGAATATAACAGACTCCTAACACATTTTTTAGAAATGTGGTAAATTCCAGAATTTTTGCTCTGTGCTTTGTGGAAAACCATGTCCTAGCACAGGGGGAAAGGATTGGGGCTGTTGTCCTTCCTTACCCCCTTTTTGCAGTGATTTCATAGGTGAATTAATGCAGTTTTACTCCACTTTGACAAAAGCAGAGCAGCAATCCAACACCCAAATAATGTACCAATACTTGTGAAATAAAATTACCTCTTGTACCTCCAAAACAAGCACTGCAAAAAGCAATTCTGTCCTGAAAAACCATCCCAAAATACATCATTTTTTGTTATTTTAAAGTCATCCTAACCCCCACTACAAATATAGGGGGTCAAATATGTATATCATAGAAAATATCAGAGTATTTTGATCCTTAAACTGATGCTGGTTGGTTCAAGAGACTCAGCTCTTCTAAAAATCTGAATTTAAGTTAGGCCCTACAAAAGTTAGGGCCAGCTGATAAGGACATGGGCAAACACGCAAATACAAAACCAAGCAAATGCTGATCCTCAGCTCTGAAGCTCCAAGAATCTTCCAGCATCACATTTAATTACAAATTTGGATTTTTAAAGCTGCAATTCTTTTTCCACTCCTGCTTTGCTGGTCTCTGCCTTTCAATTGCAGATCAAACAGAAGATACAACCAATTCCTGATTCCTGTTGGCTTCACTAAATCTTCTCACTTGACCCCAATGAGCCCAGACCTCTAAAATAACTACAGGAAAAACCCCTTTGAACTGGCTTTTATCAAGTGGTCTGAAATCTGCACATGAGCAGAGATTAATCAATGTCTTTCCCAAGCCCATGTCATTAAAATACTGAGCCACTTCTTGCTCTCCTCATCAAATGTTAATTATTGGCACACAAACACTTCCAGCCAGGGATGCTCTTCAAGATGCCTCTGGGCTGAGTCACACAATATTCCTTTTGGTAAGAAATCTTTCAGTGGAATTCTTTCTATCATAGGAATTTTAATTATTTTGAAAATAAAAATTTTAAACTACTTTTGTAAAGATTTTATTTCCTTTGAATGGCACCTGAACAAGGTAGGTTTGGGTTTGTTGTCCTTATGACTTCTCAAAGGTTTTGTTCTTATGTCAATTAGGCCTAAAACTTTCCCATTATCTGGTGTTCCAACACTGAGCTTCTGAAAAAATGTTAAATGGTTTTAACAATGCCAAATAAATGCACTCTCACAAAAACACACACAAAAGCAGTAATTTTTAATGGCATTATTATGTAAAAACATCACACTACTCATCAACGTTTTAAGAGCTCATTGAAATAATGAAGTGGCTCCAGTTATTTCCATTAAAAGGTTTATAAATAATATCTGCTGTTGGGTGCATTAGGAGAGCATGGCTGGCTAAGAACTGAAATGTCAATTCACCCTCCTTGTGAAAGCTTCTGCTTCTGAAAGCAGCATCTGGATCCCTGTAGGAAAAACATGGAATTCCCACCTGTAGGGAGAACATGGAATTCCCACCTGTACAAAAAACATGGAATTCCCACCTGTAGGAAGAACATGGAATTCCCACCTATAGGGAGAACATGGAATTCCCACCTGTATAAAAAACATGGAATTCCCACCTGTAGGAAAAAAGTAGAATTCCCACTTGTAGGGAGAATGGAATTCCCACCTGCAGGAAAAACATGGAAATCCCACTTGTTGGGAAAACATGGAATTCTCACCCATAGGAAAATCATGGAATTCTCACCCATAGGAAGATCATGGAAATCTCACTTGTAGGAAAAACATGGAATTTGCACTTGTAGGGAGAACATGGAATTCCCACTCATAGGAAGAACATGGAATTCCCACCTGCAGGAAAAACATGGAAATCCCACTTGTAGGGAAAACATGGAATTCCCACCCATAGGAAAATCATGGTATTCTCACCCATAGGGAGAACATGGAATTCCCACCTGTGGGAAGAACATGGAATTCCCACCTGTAGAGAGATCATGGAATTCCCCCCTGTAGGAAAAACATGGAATTCCCACCTCGTGCTCCTGCCTGATGATTTGAGCAGTGGAGCAAAGCAGCTCTTGCCATTCCCACTCAATTGTTTCTCCAATATTAAATAAAATCACATGTAAGGAAAAAAACCAATCTCTTTAAAGACAAACACACAACCTTAGGGCCCTTTTGCCTGATTTTTCTTCCTCTTTTTCATTTGGAATCAATGGCAATCTAAGAAAGGGAGAGCAAACAAGGCAGAGATAACTCAGACATGAAGCTGCTCCAACAGCATAATAAGAAATGATGAGGTGTCAGGTCCATCACCTCTATTGTTGTGAGCAGGCTCTTCATTATGCTGAAATCTTTCCTTACAAAGAGTTTTCAGTTGCATAACGGGATTTTTCATGAGCAATTTAGGAGCTGACATTGTGGAGAGAAAGAAGAGTTTCAGAGGCTGCTGTTTCACTGATGCACCTTCTCATTTTCACATTCTCCTTCAGAGCCCCTTGGACACTCTCTGGAATGTTCATGGAGCTGGAATGGTGATTGTTTTCTGACAGAGATCCAGAGATAAAAAAATTCTGGGATGGAATTTTCCACAGCAAATCTGAGAGAGCAGGAAAGAAAAGAAGTTTAATCCCACACGGAGCTGCCTTTGTTTCCATGATTTTGCCATCAGTGTCCTCCTGCACCCAGACAAACAGGGAGGATTTTTATGGCAAAAAGACATTGACCTTCACCCTCCTCAGCTCCTCCTCTTTCCCCAGCTGACCCAAAGTTCTGTGTGCCACTACTGAAAAGTTTATGAATTCCTATTTTTCACCCCTTTCTCCTGGAGCCCAAGCTCTCAGGTGCTGATGAGTCAGAGGATGTACTGAAGGAAAGGCAGTGAGAGGTTTTTGCTATGAAAACCAGGTGTGATTGAAGTCTTCTTCAGCCTCAGCCATGCTGAGCAGAAAAGGGCATTTTGTTCCCTGAAAACTGATGAGATTTTTCAAAATATGCCAAAATGAAGTAGCCTGTATTTTTTTTTGATACCTAATCAAAGTCACACATCAAAGTTTGTGAAGTAGAGGACTACATAAGGAGGGCAAAGAGGGTTCATTATTTAATAGAGTATAAACGTCTCTTAAGTCTTTTTCTATATCAAAATCTGTCAAATGGTTTTAAGAATGAGATCTTACATGGCTGATGTCCTGATCAAAATTTCAGAATGGCATTTAAACATGAATATCTGCCATGGTATAACACAGAGATCCCCCAGGCAGATATTTTGCTATTATTGCTGCATTTCTGTTCTCTGAGTGGGAAGAGTCACAGCAGAAAAATTCATCAGAACCCAGCACGCTGGTGTGAGTCCAGTCCTCACTGCTGTTGATTTGACAAAAATTTGGTTTCAAGTATTCTTATGCAAATTTCCTCTGCATGAAAGAGTTCTCAGTGAATGTAAATCTGGCAGTGCTGTCAGTGGAAGTGGCCTGAAATGGACCTTCCCCACCTAGGAAACAGATGGCACCACAATGGCACAGGAGGGAGTGGAGAGGAGAACAACAAGGAGGCAGAAGGCATTTGGGGAGAAAGCTGGTGATGGAAGACAGGCAGAGGCCGTGGCAAACAGAGCTTGGTGTTTGAGGCCAAGGCATGGGAGAGCAGGGAATTTGGGCTGGCACGCACAGGAGCAGTGCCCAGGCGCTGCCACACACACCTGGCACACCTGAGCTGCCCCCAGCACCTCTCAGCACCTCTGCTGCCCCTCTGCTCCAAGGCTGCACTGACCACGGGGCACTGCCCCACACCTCAGGGTCTGCACCTCCCCAGGACACCACAGCCCCTTCCCTTCAGAGATCAGCACTCAGGAGCTGGGTTTGGGTCCTCTGGCAAATGATGGATCCCAAAAATCTGTATCCTAAAAAGTGATGCTTCCTGATTCCCCGTGCCCCTCTCCTCTGCACTCACGCCAACAGAGAGGGTTGCAGAGAGGGAGCTGCACCCAGGTCTGAACAGAATTTTAATTAGTTCAATGGCTTTATTTAGAAATTAATACTGAAAGTGTTAGGGCTATCAATGAAATATATTCCAAGTTTTTATTTTTAAGAAATGCACATTTTTTTTTCCTCCTCCAAACTAATTAGGCTGATAATCCATGCTGCAGAGTACAGCTGTTCTCCTGACACCTCCAAGTTCAGCTGACTCTGAACTGCATTTCCCTGCACCCTGTCCACGCTCGTTTCAATGGTAACGGCCTGCAAAACCAGAAAAATACCCACTTTAATTAACTTTTACTCCTTTCCAGGGGGTGTTAAAAGAAAACCAAGAGCTATCACAGAGACATGAGCGAGCCTTGCAGGCAGTGAAGGCTGTTACACTCGATTGTTTGGCAACACTTCCATTCAAGACTAACAATTTCAGAGACTTATGTCCTTAATAGAGCAGCCTAAAACTCTTCTGATGAACAATTTGCCATCAAAAAACTGCTGATCTTCTGGATCTAAACGTTCTCTGGGAATGTTTATTCCACTCAAACCTGTGACAAGCTGGCTGCAGGGCTGGCAGCTTGGCTTGGGAGGCTGCCTGGGAGCCAGGCTGGCAGGGACAGGGGCAGGCAGCCTGCCCAGCCTGGCCAGCCCAGGGCTGCTGCCCTCCTCTCCCAGCTCACACACATTATGCATGATAATCGGTTTTATTAGCCAGTTTGTCAACATTTCTAAGCAGAAAACACAATACCAGCGTGCTTCAAAATGTACTTCGGGAAGTTTGGCGTGAAGATTCTTTCTCCTTCTCTTTCTTCTCTTTCTTCTTCTCCTTCTTCTCCTCCTTCTTCTCTTCCTTCTCCTCCTTCTTCTCCTCCTTCTTCTCCTCCTTCTTCTTCTTCTCCTTCTTCTCCTCCTTCTTCTCTTTCTTCTCCTCCTTCTTCTCCTCCTTCTCTTCCTTCTTCTCCTCCTTCTTCTCCTCCTTCTCCTCCTTCTTCTCCTCCTTCTTCTCCTTCTTCTCTTTCTTCTCCTCCTTCTTTCTTCTCCTCCTTCTTCTCATTCTTCTCCTTCTTCTTCTCCTCCTTCTCCTCCTCCTCCTCCTTCTCCTTCTCCTCCTTTCTTGTTCTCCTTCTTCTTTCTTCTCCTCCTTCTCCTTCTCCTTCTCCTTCTCCTTCTTTTTTTTCTTTTTTTTTTAATTGAAAAGTAGCTAAAACATTTTCTTCTTTGAGATATTTATATTTTTGTTCTAATTCAAAGCAAGAATAAAAAAAAACCCCAAGTGAAACACTGGAGCTTCTGCAGAATGGGAGCTCCTGGTTTCAACCCCACAAATTGGTCCATTTTCCCAAACAAAAGGCAAATTAAGCTGTGGTCTTTCCACGCACAGAATTTGAAGGCAGTTGCTGCACAATATTACCTTTAATTTTCCAATAATCCAAGGAATTTATTAATTTGTCAAATCTTGAGCATTTATGGAAAGGGTTACTCTCATTTCTTAGAAGTTCTAAGCTGATCTATTCTTTTAAAAATGAACTGTTACCTTTAAAATTACCCCAGCTGACATTGGCAGGACTGGGAAAACCCAAATTCATGTTGGGGAGTTAAAACATCATTGTTTCCACCTTATATTATCTCCTTTATTTAATTATACTGTCAGGAACAAACTTTATCTCCAAAATCCTGACCACATTCAAACTACAATAATCATGACTTGAATTCATGAAGAACTTGTAGGCCTTGCCCTTACTACAATAATCACTCTTAAAATTTCCAATTAAAGAAGTTACTCCATTATGACTTTTTTTTTGCAAACTTTCAGGGCAAATCTGCATTTTATTTCATTTTAATTTTTTTCCTGGCACTGGAGCCACACTCCTCTGTAGTTTTTGGACATTCTCTCACGTGAGATGTGTTTCAGCTTTATTGTTCTGTACTGGCCAGAGCCATGAACACACAGAACAGAACCCAGAGAATTCACAGATGTGCTGCCCAAGATATTTTACACCACTGGTGAATTGTTTCTACTAGAAATAAAATATCTTTTACCAGTCTGACACCTCCATTCTGAACATCTCCACAAACATTCAGCAGCAGCAGCAGCAGAAATCTGGATTTAAGGACTAAAACTTGACTTAGAACTGGTGAACATCTGTTTGTTTGGGGCTTTTCCTCTTCTGAAAAGCCCTGGTTTCCATGATCTCCAGAAGTCACTGCTTGTGTCCAGAGCATTTAAAAATAGCTTTTCCCTTGCCCCACGCAGCAGCTTTGCTCCCTGGATTGCAAACACTAAATTTAGCAACCCTGAACTCACGTGGGGATGGAAAGGTGACACAAGCACAGTGATGCCAGCAGGACATATAGATTAGAGAGTATTTATAGACCAAAAAAACCCCAATAAACCCTTGCCAATATTGGCTGGCCCACAAGAGAAGGACAAACCTGAAATTTCTTTGTCTACGTGTTATTTCCACATTTAAACTGAAATAAATTCTACCCCTGCAGTACCCAATTGCCATGGAAAATACAAAATGCTCTGCTGAAACAGTGGTTCTGCTGTGTGAGAAATATTAAAAAGATCAGGAATAACAGGAATAAAATACCTGCTTGACAGAATTCCCATTGCAAGGAGTGCTGGTGGTGACTGACACAGGGAGTGCTCACACAGCTCAACTTAGAGCCATAAAAATTACAAGAGAAACTCCTAAATGAGGTATTTAAGCCTGCAGGTGAAAAGGTAAATATTCTATTCCCTCTAAGTGTCACCTTCCTTTGAGTCAATATTGATTCAAGCTTCCTATCACATCTGTATTGTTTTTATAAAATGAAGCCAGCTCTGGAGTTAATCACAACCAGGCTTTCAAAACGTGGAGAAGAAACGTGGTGAACATTTCAAATCCCAAAAGATTCCATAAAGCCCAGTTTGTGCTGGGTTTCCACCCCTCAGTTATCCTTCATTTCCCAGTAGGAATTGATGTGTGACTTTACTGGGCACTCTTCAACAGCTTCCATGAGATGCAAGCATTAAATCTCAGCTCCCTGTTTCCATTCAGGACCTTCCAGTCACCCCACCTTGTTCCCAGGTGTGTGAGCACCTGAATCCCCTCTGGGCAGGTAAAGAACAGGTTTCTGGTCAGGAAAACACAACTGAGGTGTTCTGCAAACCCTCCAGTGGAGCACAAGGCGTGGCCAATGTCAGCTTTGAGAATGAAGCTCAACCACAATTACAGGGCGAGGTCTCAGCCTCTTGTGTGGGGTTTGGTTTGGGTTTAACCTTGGCAGGACAGAAAGAAGCCACGACAATCATGACTTTCCTTCTCACTGGTGGGGATTTTGCCCAGGCAGAGACAGGATTTCTTCAAAGCACTAGAAGCCAAATGCTCCTTTCTTCACCCATGTGAGTGCAGAGATGACATTTGAGACTTTGGGGCTAAAGAAAGCAGACTTTACCTAGAGATGCTCAATTTAAAAACTGTTAAACTTTTCCTCCTCCCCACTCCATCCCCAGCACCTTTTTTCACCTAAGGATCTTCAGCCACCTGCAGCAAGCCCTCAGCTGATCTAAATTACCACAGTCCATACAAACACCACCTGAGCTGATATAAATCACCATGGTCCACATAAACAAACAGGATTCTGAACCTGATGTCAAGTGCAGATCTGCCATCAAATTTATCTCAGCTTTAAATCTTGTCCTGGAAAACTCAGGAATTATTTGTCAAATTCATGAGATCAAGGTGTCTAACAATGCTCCATTATGTTTAAAATTCTGTTCTTTGCAAAACAATTCCCAGTCATGAGCAGAGTTTGGCAATGACCTTTGGTGAGAAGAGCTCATGACAACCCATGGCTGAGATACCTGGAAGGTTCTGTCTCCTGCAGCTTTAAAAATGTGGGATTTCTGCCCTGTACACCTTTAGCTGAAGAGCCACAGAGTGTTTTTAACTGCTGGGAGTGACATGAAGGACACAAACCCAAGCAGATTTAGCACCCAGGGCAGCCCACAGGGCAGTGCCAGCTTTCAGAACTGAGACAAGGAACAACTTCTGGAATTTTACTGATTAGACTGCACAGGGAGCTCTGGTGGGTCTCTGTCTACCCTTAATCAAATAGAACTTTTACTGGCTCATTACTGCCAATTAGGAAATATTTGCCTTTAAAAATTTATTGAATGCTGATGGAGAACAACACAAACTCTTACAAAGCACAATATTAATTAGATGTCAGACTCTTGAGTAAACTCAGAAAATGCACAAACAAGAGTAAATATTCAAGTTTTTCATCAGCTGCTTTAGATCATCAGAGCCTCTACACTTTGCTTATCACTGAGGAAGCATTTTCTTTAACCCACAGGTTCAGGGCTCTTACCTGAACTTTCTGTAGGAGCCAAGGAGCACATGGGGGTCTCAGGAGGGTTCCCCTGATCTGCTGGAGTCATCATCACCTTTTAAAACCAACCTCTAATCAAACCTCACCCAGAATCACAGAGCCATGGAATGGTTTGGGTTGGATTTGGATGAGTTTAAAGCCCATCCAGTGCCACCCCTGCCATGGCAGGGACACCTCCCACTGTCCCAGGCTGCTCCAAGCCCCAGTGTCCAACCTGGACATCCTTGGGCACTGCCAGGGATCCAGGGGCAGCCCCAGCTTCTCTGGGCACCCTGTGCCAGGGCCTGCCCACCCTGCCAGGGAACAATTCCTGCCCAATCTCTCATCTGAGCCTGCCCTCTGCCACTGGCAGCCATTCCCTGTGCCCTGTGCCCCCTTGCAGGCTCCTGGCAGAGTCCCTCAGCCTGCCAGGCACAGAGTGTTTATCTGATTGCAGCTGCCTTGCTCCCCTGTCCTAACACAAAACACCTCCATTCAAATACCTGTAACCCTGAAATGCCTTAAAGGCAGTTTTTCTGAACAAGCTTCACTGTCCCATTATCAGCAATATTTCATTTTCTAATGGTGTTTCTTCCATGGAAGCTTTTTTTTTTTGCTGTTGGGTTTGCTTTGGTTTGAAAAACAAAACCAAAACCAAACCAGACTCGGTTACAGTTATGACCAAATATCATTAAACTGCTCTTGTATCTGGAATTTAAAGTGCTTGTGTTAACACAGAGTACAGCCTGCTGAAGCACACTGTATCTAAAGGACCCCAATGTTCACAAGTCTGGCTTTTAACACACAAATTCTCAACCCCCGCACAGAATTATTTTATTTACACATCACCTAAAATGCACCTTTGGTGTTTCAGACTGGATTTTATTGCTGTCTAACATACAGTGATAGAGACAGTTGGCCAATTAGATCCCAGATAACTAGAGAAAAAAACTTATCCTTTTTTCCCCCCCCAAACATCTTTTAATTCCCCCACTCCTCCCCAGTCCATGATGTTTAGAAGTCCCACTGAAAGGAATAACTTGGAACTTTCTGATAATCCATTTTCCATGGTGGAAAAAAAACCCCAAAAACTATTTTAAAAAATCAGTTCTGAAAAAGGAAAACGTAGAAATGCAGTTGTGGACACCACTTTTGTCTGTAAAATTCTTCAGGCTCAAGGAAACTTCCAGGCAGAAGTTAAGCCCAGAAGCAGCAGCCCAGCAGAGAGGTCAGGACATGACCACACTTCCTGGCAGGAACTAGAAGCAGGATTCTAACATTTGAAGCCTCACAATCAGTGGTTTTATTGACTTTCTGTGGCTTTTATTATCTGCCTTTTCACTGACAGATAAATGAAATTAAAGGCTTATTTTATCTTGATGTAGAATAAAAACAATTTAGGGCTTATCAGAAATCTTGGGTTTCAGCCATCAAGGATTCTCTGAATTAGATGCTGACAGGATGGTGTGAGCATTACTTATTAGCTTTACACTTTATCAAGTTAACTCTTTCTACAAAGATATTGTCATAAACCAAACAACCACAGCAAAATAATAAAAACTTAAAAAATCCAAATTCCCTATGTGTATATGATTAATCTGCACGCACATCCTCAAATCCTTGCTGAAAAAAACATTATTCAAATCTTCCTAACTTAGAAAAGCAGCGCCAGAAAGGTCAATGTGGAGTTCTTGTTCATAAAAGGCCATTTCCAAAATCAAATCCATGCCCTGGGCTGTACCAAGGAGTTTTTTTTTCCTTTATCCAACATCATCACCCTCCCAATATTAGTGACAAGTCGTATGAAGATTCCTGGCTACATTAAAGGGCTTCTCAAGAGCAGCCCACAATTTATAAGAGCATTAAGCTGAGCTTTAGAGTGTTTGTGGAGTGCAAATGCAGATGGGGCTGTTGCTAATGTCCCATATTTCAGCTGGCAGCCCCAGCCCATGAATTTCCTGCACAAACATTCTGTGCTAATGAAAATGAGGCAGAGGAAGCTCATAAGTCTCTTGTTTGTGTTCCAGCACGAAACCAACTCTCAGCATTTGCAAAACCCCCAGAAGCACAGCCACTAAGATGTATTTATTATCAAGGAGTGTTATTTGTTCCATAATTTAACACTGAAGCTGCATTTCTAAGGGCAAACCCTTTTTTTTTCAGTGGTTGCTTCCTTTGCAGAGCTCCCTCTTAAAGGGAATCTGTTTCTCTGAAGTGTCACATCCCACAGCACAGTTGGGATGGAAACCTTCCTGACATTCTTGGGAAAAACAGGAAAAGCAAAGAAAGGGGTGAAAATCCCTGCTAAAAAGGTTTCTTATCTACATAAAAAAATAATATGCATGGCCTGAAAAACCTTGTGTGTCAATACAAATCCTCCTGTACAACTCCAGCCCTTCCCAGGTGCACCTGGAGCTCTAAGGAAAAGATTTTCTAATATTGAAACATCAATGTGGAGAATTGTCAGGGGCTGAACAAAACAGGCTGCAAAGGGTAGGGATTCAAGTGCCACCAAATTCATGGCAGTGGGGAAGGCTGATTTCCTTGACCATTTCGAGGGTTTTACTATTTTTTAATTCTCTTTCTGCTCAATGACTCTTCCATTGAGCAGTAACTGGAAATTCAAAAAGTGCATGAGAAATAATCTCTGATGTCTATAGGAGCACCCAGCTCTGGCTGCAGATGTGTTCCCCCACATTCCCTGGGACTCATCCTCAGAGGTTTTGTACAGGCTTTAAATAGCAGCAGCAATATTGGCCTCCAAACTAATTTTAGCTTCAAAATTTTCCACAGTTTCCTGGCTACTCTCTGCCTAATCTGCACCCTGTGCATTGCTGGGGATTCAGTTCATACCTCCCAGGGTACAGGAGAGAAAACCCTGGTGTGGAATCAGGGATGGATATGCATTTCTTAGGAGTTTATATGAAGAAGGAAAAAATTGTCATCCTTTAAGCCATCCTTTGATCAATTTATTCTCCAAGCACTCTGAGTAAATTTATCTGACCTTCCTGTTAATTTTGTCAAACAATATTTTCATCTGACAGTGGCTTTGCTGTCCTGATTATTTCATCCTCTGGAGTCAAACCTTGTGATCTTCCTGCAGAAAAGTCTCATATGAGATTCCGAGAGTGTTTGTCCCTACAAGCATTCCAGAATTCTACTTAAAATAAAAGGAGAAGCTGCATCACAAACATTACCATAGAAACAAACTGCCACAGCCAGAGTTATTAGAGAGAATGAAAAGGAAAAGCTAATTCATAAAGATAACTCCCAGTCTTCAGTCTGTAACAGACACAATCCTAATAGAATAGAAACTGGTTTTATTAAGCACTGAACAAACCATCCAAATAATATCACTGTGTCCTTTATTTAAACAGGGGCCACTGTAATTGAGATGAAGCTCAAACAAAGAGCCTGACTCTGCAACCTTCACAGACATTCAGGAACACCTTCCTGCTTGAATTTGTCACATCTTTCCATGTCAGCCCTGATTTCCTTTTGCCCAACCACCCCACCACTGTCTCCATGGCACCCTCTCCATCCACTGCAAATGAAGATGTGATCCCAATAAGTCCCCAGGACTAGGAGCAGCAGACCTTATCCAGGAGCTGTTTTGCAGCAGCACTGTGCTCTCTCTGTTTTAATCTCCTTTGGTATATTAGAAAATATCCTGCTTTCCTCAAGGAGGAGAAACAGCTCCCAGCCCATGATTGTCCCAGAGGCAGAACACACCTGAGTTAAGGGCACAGGAGCTGTGATGAAGCTTTGTCCTCCCTCCTGCAGTTGTTCCCATCTGCAGCTCAAAGGAAGAGCTATGAGCAAGACCCAGAGTTAATTCTGCTCTCATTTCACTTTGTGCACTGCCTTGGACATCTCCAGGATTCCATAAATTCATCCTAATCATCCACTTGCCCCTGAGCCTTGCTACAAATCCAGGAAGCTCCACATCCCCCGTCCTCTGCAGAGGCTTTGCTTTATTTCTTCAGCATCCTGATGTTGACCTTGATGCTCATGTGTTGAGAACTGATTTTCAAACACATCAAATGATGGTTTTTTCCTTATAACTGGGCCTTCAAAACTTGAATTTCTACACTAAACTGCTCTCTTGGTGAGACTAGGATGACATATTTAAAAATCAGAACTAAACAAATCCAGGACAGAGAAATGTTCTCCATTTACTTTTCTTTGCATTGACAAAGCCAATTTTAACTTGGGAATGAACATTTGAAAGAGTCTTTAATGGGCCAGAAAGTTCATCTCTTCACTGGATTTCTCTGAATGCATTAGATACATACAGGTTAATTTATAATAGATATATAATATAGATTTACCAAATCTTCAGTAGTTAATTACTTCAAATCATTGGCAAAAAACAATCAACTTCTCAATAACAGCAGAACTAAAATTGTAAATCTCTCTGATTTAACAGCCCTGGTGGACAGATCTTTATGTTCTCACCCCACTGTTGAACAACTATAGGCATTCTCCAGTTTTATCATTGGATAAAGGAAAAAAAAATGAAGAAACCAAGGGAAAAAGAGCACTACACACTATTTTATACTTTCGGAAAAGGCAATTCTTCAATCTTGAACACTTCAAACTTGCATTTGTACTGAAATCTTTCACTATTGGAGATTCTTTCTAAACAATGCTTGTTTGGTACCAGCAAGTTTCAAAGAAGGGCAAGATGCAGATCTGTTTACAATGGTCCCAGTTTAATCCCACAACATGTGATCCCTCAAACACTCATTTCAAGATGCTCATAAATATGAATTTTGGGAGAGTCAAAAGCTCTTTTAGTCTATTTTTGGGCATATCCAAGAAACAAGCAAAGACCAATGGAGACACAGGAGAAGCTTTTAATTTTTACTCCCCCACCAGCCCCTGGTTTGATCATCACTGTACCAGAACACAACACCCTGTAAAGCACATTTTCCTTCTGGAAGCCTGCAGGTTCAGGACATTTTGGAAAAAGAGAGGCAACTGAGGCCCTGATTCTTCAAAGCTTTCTCCAGACTGGCTCTTTTAGTGAAGTTATAAACAGAGATGAGAGTTCCCCAAGCCCTTTATTGCAGCAACGCTTCCACAGTGATTTAAAAATAAAATAAAAATAAAAATCACAAAACTTCCCAAATAAAACACAGATGTGCAATACCCAGATTCTTGCATAGCCTTGAAGTGCCAGGGAATGAAATTTTTATCTCTCTCCATAAGATCTTGTATAAAGTTGCTGGTTTCTGCAGAGGACCCAATTAGATCTTTGTGCCACTCGTGCTGAGAGCACAGCAATGGGAACCTCAAGGGCTGGGACACAGAACTGCCCTGCCCTGGTCCTGTTTGCAGAGAGCCACCCCATCATCAACTCCAAAATTCAAACAGCAGACAGAAAAAAACACATGTATGAAAAAAATGAGAACAGGACAAAGTGATGCTTCTGTGATGGAACACGTATTTATGCTGTAGACGTGTGAAGCACCACTGAACAATGAATTTTTTTTGTTGCTTCATAGCTATGCATATTCATACATTTAAAATTCAAAATCCAGGCAAACTGAGGAACAGCTGGGTGGTTGAAGAGGATCAGAGTTCATTGGGCAGGAAGAGCAGAGATCTTTGGATTTGCAGCAGAGACTTCTGGACACAGCAAGTGCTCCCTGTGGGATAATTTGGGCTGGATTGCAGCAAGGTTCCCAGGATGGGTTAAACTCAGCCCAGCCCTGACAGACAGACCCTGTCCCCCTCTGCCCCCTCCCCACCCACAGCAGGGTTGGCATCACCCAGGGGAACACCTTGGAGATCAAAACCAAACCAATTCTGGAGAACAAAAATGTAAATATCAATGTCAGAGCCTGCTTTTCACAACCTGGAGAGCCCCAGCACAGCAGTGCTTTAGTGCCACCGAGGTGAGCAGCTCAGAGAGCTCAGCTTTCCTCATTCCTGTGGAAAAAAAGGAAGTGGGGAAAGTGAACATGAAAAAAAACCCCAACTTTCTGATTCCTTACCATGCTGCCAGTCAATTTTTAATGGCTAAATACTGAGTTTGTTCTCTACGCCACAGCACCTCACACTCACCTTCCTTTAAAAAGCTGGGAAACACAATTATATTACTATTTCTTAAGATTTTAAGTCATAGGAGAAAACTCACATGAAAGTTTCACAAAGCCATGTGATATTTTGAACAAAACCCTCAGATTTTACGCCGTTCCTTCTCATTTCTGTTGTCAGATGCAGCATGGCATTGGGCTTAAAAGCTCGACAGCACAGGCAGCACAGGAAACAAGAAAAGCAATTAAATTTTGTGTGTTTACAAGTGAAAGCCTGCTGCAAATAACCATGTCAAGTAGATCTTGCTGAGGGCAGGTGGGATCTGAATATTGAGAAGTAACTGGAAGGAATGGCAATCAGCAACAGACTGCACAGGGCAGAGCTGGAATGGGAGAAAAGGAGATTTAGGCAAGCTGGGGTTTGCAGAAAAACAATAAAAAAGTGGAAAAACAACAAAAAGTAAAGAAACACTGATGAGCTGGATTGGGGGATAGAAGGTGATGGGGAAAGAGATGAGATCACGATTCTGTGATTTTCTTGCTGCTCTGGATTTCCTCTACGTTTTTTTTTATACTCTTCAAATGTTTGATTGTTTATTTATAAACTCACCTGCAGCAGCCTGCTCTTCGCTGCCAGCACTGACCCTGGAACAGCCAGGCTGGGAAAGAGTGTTTGTGCTGCTGTCACCAGCAGCTGGGCTGGGCTCTGGGTCTGACTGGTGTTTGCACGATTCCCAGGAATCCTGGGCAGTGCAGTTCCTGCTGTGCTGGTTCTTATGGGTGGATCTGATGCCTGAAGGATTTTTTGCTTTTTCTTGTATATACTTTTTACACAGTTCCCTATATCCACAAGTATCAGCATGCACACTTGTGATGCTTTAGCTGATAACTCAGCCTGGTTTCTTGGTGTCCTGCAGGCCGGGAGACCAAACACCCCAGAGCTGGAGAGTCAGAGGCCAAACACTCGATTGTTGTAAGAACTCCAGGTCCCCTGGCAGGACAGATTCTGTAAACTAGAAGTGAGCCCAGCCCAGCCCTTATTGGGCCCTCTCGTTAGATATGCTAATGAGTGAGGTCTTTAATTGTACACTTGAGTGGGGGGAAAGGACATTGGGACGCTGTCACCTGGGTGAAGCCATGCATGGAATGGGATCCTATTAAACACCGAGGGAAACGACCCCAACCCTATGACTGTGTCTGATTTCTCATTTCCTAAGAGCAGGAAAAAGGCATCAGGGGAACTCCCAGCTCCACCAGGAGTTTTAATCTCCAGGTGGAGAAGAGTTGTGCACACCCTCAAGACCTGAGGAACAGGAGCAAAGCAAGGCACCAGAGCTGTGTCCCACACAGAGCTCAGGGATTCCCACAGGGCTCTGGGCTATTTCCTCCTCATGATGCCTTTATATTTTTCTGATCCTGTGCTGCATTAGTGCATAACTCTGAGCTTCATATCAAGTGTAGTTACTGTGTTCACATTCTGGTCAGACAGAACAATCCCTCTGGGATCCAAGGACACCTCACAGCCTCAGGCCCCAAAAAGTACAAACAAAAGTGAACTGGGGGGAGCAAACTGGGGGAATGTGACTTCATCACCTGAAGCTGGAATTGGACAATTAACCCCTGAGATGCAAATGGACCAAACTCAGAATTGTGTGACAAACTGGTGCCCATTGTGCACCTTGGGTGCAGCCTCTGGGAGGCTCCTGCAGTGCCCAGGGTGGATCTGTTCAAGGCCTTTAATAAATCCCCACTTTATTCTCTGACTCTGCCCAGCCTCTGCTCAAAGGCATCCCTAAGGCTCCTTATCCAGGGATATTTCTTTCTCCCAGGCCATGCCCAGTGCTGAAGATCCTGTCACCTTGCCAGTCCCCAGCACCCCAGCATGGGAATGTCAGGATGTAAATATGTACACATGTCACTGTGTAATCCTTTTGAAACCCTCAGGGAAAAGTTCCAGCACTGTTAAGTCCAATTTTTCTGTCATTCCCATTCCTCTCTCCCTTTTGCCTTTTGAAGGGTAAGGAAAGTAGAAAGGAATATGAAATAAAGAGTGCCAAAAGGAGCCAGACTGTAAGCTCTGTACTGTTAGTCTAGCTTGGCATTTAGAGATAATACAATAACACAAACAGCAGCATTCAGTACTAAATGTTTTGTCAGTAGACTCATTTAAAATGATCATATTTTACTCTTTTTTTTTTTTTTAATACTCATAAAGGCTTTCATAGCATCAAAAAAACCTCTCCAGTTCTACTCAAATCTTACACTGCCTGATAAAAAATCTCACCACGAGAAAGAGCTGGCCATAGCTCATTCTCTAATCATTGCCTGGCATTAAGAGTTGTGAGGAATCAATTATAATCACTATTAAATAAGGGGGTCACCATCAATATGCTCGGAGCCTTGACAGAAATGTGCTAAGAGCTCAATTGTTAAATATAATTTCATAAGGAGATCTTTCCTGTGATCTGTATAAATGTGGGAAGCTGAAGGGGGAAGGAAAATAATTGCTATAAGAAAGTGTAAAATGATGAATATAAATTAGGTTTATTTAACAATACCCAACATGGCATCATCCCTGTAGTTAAGGAACTGTCCACAGCTGAAGAGGGAAGACCACTGGAAGCTTTGCAGTCACTCTGAGGAGGCTGCAAATACAAACAGTTCAGCAATTTTGGGGTCCAGCATAAACACCTAATAGTGCTTAAAGCATCCCACAGTTCTGGCTGGTCCAGCTTCATGGGCAAGTGTCCATTTGGCCACTTAAACTTGAGCTTTTATTTTCTAAAGCTTCACTAAAATAGAGACTGTTTTCATCCTATAATTACACACAAATATCAACTGCTGCTGAATAAAAAGAGCAACTAAAAACTACAAAACAACTGTGTCCTTTTCCCTCTCACCCTTCCTCCTCACCCTCTGTCTCCTGTCACATTTGCTGTTCAGTCTCCCCATAGAAGTCAGGCTCTAATCTTCCACCCTCAGGAATACTCACCTTGAAATCCATATGGTAGATTCTGGTTTAGTTCTGGCTACAAAACCCTTAAGAAAAAGCCATCTGACAACAACTCTTCAATACAAAACTGTGCCAGGTGCCAACAGTACCTAGGAAAATAAATCAGGTTATTTCAACGCCCATCTTAGAGTTTTTGCTGATATTCTACTACAAATTTGAAGTCTTGAATGCTATCAATTTGGAGTGTTAAACTTGTCTGCATACAAGAATGCACCTTCAAAAGGAAACAATGAAACCCAAGGAATTCTAAAGAAATTAAACCCCAGGGCTTTATTTCACTTCAATTTTTTTTTTCCACCACACCATGTGAAGTGTTGGTTTTGGGGGCTTGGTTTTAAATTCCCAGCTATGTGTACAGTGTATGAACTGAGCTAGCAGCCAAAAAAGAAGAGCCATATTTGAAGGAACAGGAATTCCCTGCACCTCTGCCTGGTCAGCTGACCCACATGTACCATGAGAAAGCCTGGATCATAAAGGTGGCTCCTTTTTCTGCCACCACAGTGAATATTTTTCTCCAATTTATGCCTCAATACATCCTCACTGAGCATTTTGCCCCCTCCTGGTGTCACACTGGTGCCACAGCTCACACACAGCTCTGCTCAAACTCAGCTCCTCGCTTTTCAAGGCATTCTCTGAAATGAAATCCCAGCTCATAACAACCTAAAGGTATTTTCTCATACTCCTAAATGACAGAAATACTTCCCTCAGCTCTGCCACTCCACTCCCACGCACATTCTTGATGTCTTGAGCTACAACTTCATTTATAGAAGAGCCCACCCTCCAAAGATGGCAATTGAATTGGGAATAGCAGCACCAGACACCTCCTGAGAAAAGCAGGGCTGAACCAGCAGGAGCTGTCCTGCTCTTTGAATTCTGGCTCTGAGCAATCAGGATCTGGGAGGATGAATGCTGACAAGCTCCTCCTGATGAAGGAACAGCAGAGTCCTTCTGTGCTGGTGGGAATCTCAGGATGCAGGCTTTGCTTGGTTTTATTCTGCAAAGGAACCCTGGGTGTGTGAGAGCCACGGGCAGGTGAGATGCTCTGTGCTACAAGAGGCACCAGGTGAGGAGGAGGCAGGGGAAAAGTGCACCAGAGCCACCCCTAAAGCTCTTGGTTTAGTTGGATTTCTTCCCAGCCATCTGTATCTCATCTCTGCAGACAAGGATTGTCTCATCTGCCCTTGACAAGACATAAATTAAGACACGCCGCAAACACAATTTCTATTTAAACAATGGCAGAGATTCTCGTTTCAAAGGACATTCCAGAGCCCTCCTCCCTTGCAAAACATTAGCATATGCTTCTTGAGTGCTCCTGAAATAAAATTTGTATCACCAGAGTCACGTGGCGTTACTCTGCCTGCAAAAGCTGCTCTCAGCTGCCTCCCAGTTAAGGCTTCCATCAGAATTTCCTTGCTGCAAATGTTTTCTCTCTAGGGTGGATAATTTTACCTCTCACTCCTCCTGAAAATTACAAGACAATCTAAAAACATCCTCTACTCCTGTTTGTTTTGTGAGAATGTCTCTTACACCAGCCCTCCTTCCAAACAGAAAAGCAGCATAAATTCCATAAACAGAGGAGAACAAAATTGCTGGGCTCTTCTCAATAAATAAATACAAGGTTTGATTTTTAATCGACCTTAAAAACAGTATTATTTTTAGCATGCTCATTAAAAGCTGTGAAATAGCAGAACAAAAATGAAGGAATTCTGTGCACATTATAACTTTTTGTTTACAAGCCCTAATTAATACCAGCGAATCTTGACAAGTTATTGTGTCTCCACTTGCAGAGCTGCTGCTCTTGGCCCTGCAATGTCAGAACCACCATCCCCAGAAGTGTGTGAGCTCTTGTATTTGGCTTCAAATTACCCAGTGTTTCACCTTCCCAGGATACAGCTGGCTTGATTAAACAAAGGTATTCATATTCAGAACATTAAGAGACAGGGATAAACCCAACCATTCCTACACTTTCAGATCAGTCTCTATTCTGCTGAAATTCCAATAATAGCTCATGTGGGCTTGAATTAAACTTCTATTTCCTCATCAGCTCTTTAGGAGAGATTCTGTTTTCATATGTTGCAGAATTATGCACCTATAATGAGTTTAAATCTCAAATAAATAGGCTTAATTTCAGAGTCTCGAAAGCAAGCAAGAGCACATTATTTACCACACTGTTCAGCAATAAATGGAGATAAATTCAGATTCTGGTAACTGATTTAGGATTCTGACAATTCCATAAAAAATAGGATTTTCAGTTAAAATAGGCAATTTCCCATGGGTTTTTTGTGCCAAGCATCAATACAGAGTGGACCTGCTGCAAAACCAGCAATGCTGAGCAGAGATCCCTCAGAATTTAGGTTTAATCACATTTGAGTGATTGAAAAAGAGCCTTGCTATTTAAATGTGATAAAAAGGAGGGGAACTAGGGGGGAGGAGCAGGTGATCAGTACAAAAGTAGTTAAGACAGCATCCATTTGGGAACAGAAAATCCTATTTCTTTAGAAACAGAGTGATTTTGTGCTGCAGATTCACCTGGATGGGGGAGTTCTGCAGGAGTTGGGAGTTAATAAACAGGAATTTTCATTGGGAAGAAAAGACATGGAGCCTTAAGAGCTCAGGACACAAGAACTGTTCCCCTTTATCTACCACACACCCCGTGGGTTTCTGTGGATCCACATCAAACTCCTGCATTTCCTGAGCTGCTCCACTGCCAGGGCTCTGCCCGTATTGATCAGGGATAAAACTTTGCAAGGCCAGCCAGCAGAATGCAGCAACCACAAATCAAATCAGCAGGGCAGCTTCTGGTCCAGTGGGAAGGTTCCTACTGAGCCCATTGTGCCACTAATGAGTCCCAGTGTCAGCCAGAAAACTCCTGGATTTCCTGCTCCTGTAATGAATGAACTCATCAAACTCATCCATGGGGCACAGCTGCTGCTTCAGCAGCATGCTCACCCTCCCCACACCACAGTTTGGGGGGATAAATTCGCTTTCAGGCGTTATTTTTCCTAAATAGCCATGGAGCAATCACCACCAAGATCTGGAATATTGAATTGTCATCACGTTGGTCCATGAAGTGGAACACCAAGGTTCAATTTCAAACACATCAGCACAACAGGTGAAGAAGTTTAGTCCAGATTTGACTGGTGAGCAGGGCAAGTTTCTGAGGACACTGCAAAGGGCAGAACGAAGAGCTCAGAGATGCAGGACTGCTGCAGCTCCAAAGTGAATGTTCCTAATGAGCATTGAGCATGAGCTCTCCTCAGGAGCACACACAGAGCAAGCCCAGAACAGGTGAAGACTCTACCCCACTTCCCAAGTGTCCACTCAGACACACAAAGAGCTCCTCCTTTAATGAGAATGACCTCAACTCAACCAATCACAAATATTTCAGCAAAAAAAATTAAAGATAGAATAAATAACTTCTCATCTTGCTGGGAACTTAAATGTCCAAACCTTTGCCTTTTCTAATCTGGGTTCATTGTTTTGCTGTTGAACAGCTTAGTTTTCATTTTTATCCTTTTAGTCCAGATGGATTGCAGGCTTGGCTAACAACATAAACCTGGTTAATCAACTTTCATGCCATATTTATGTCGCAACAGGGAGGTTTTACTGCAGTCTGCAGTTTACCAATGCATACTGTGGAACACGGCCAGTGCTTTATGTACCCTTCAGACTGCAAGCTGCAGCCCCCTTTGCCATCAGTGACCCCAAATCTGCTACTGGCAACAAGCTCTTGTCTTTGCTGAGTCCAGGTTCAGTTCCATTTAATTGAAACAAAAACAAAACAAAACAAAAAACCAACCAAACAAACAAACAAACAAAAAAACCAAAAAAAACCCAAAAACAACAAAAAATGAAATAAAAAAAAACCCAAGGCAACCAAATCCAACCCCACCCCTCCAGAAATTATATTTTACTTATGAAAATGATTAATTGTCAAACCTACCCATTTTCTTGTGACAGAGACACCTGTTAAAAGTTAAGAAAGGTGTATTTCCTGATTAATTTGATTGGGCATCAGCACCCCATCCTTGCAGCAAGTTTTGGGCCAAATGAAGAACTCCCTTCCAGAGAAGCTGCAGTGTATTCTCTGTTTGTCATGTTTTGATGGTGCTGCTTTGGTTCTACTGCAGTTATTTTCCCCAGCAAGCTGAAGGGCTTGCAAGGCAAAAAAAAAACCCTGTCAAAACCTGTTCTGGCATCCTGTGCTTCCTAAATCACTTGTGGACATTTATGGCAGCAAGGAACTCAGTAATTAAAACTCCCATTCCATGGCTGTTCAGAGAAGTCAAGGCTCTGATACAAACGACAATTAACTGCCCATATTTGAACCACACCAATTACCCAGAGCTGGCAATTAACGTTATTACTCATAAATTATAATGGGGAATGTGTTTTGCCTGCCATGAGCGAGGAGGAGAAGAAAGGGGAATTATTCATGCTGCAGTTTTGCTGCTCCCCATCAGCCAGGCCTGGGCTCCAGCCCAGTTCCCCCAGACCCCAAAGGCCTCTCCAGTGGGATTTGACCAATTCAATCCCATCAGGTTTGCTCTCAATGGCTCTTTTCACCTACACATGAAACCTGGACACCACAAACCTCTCCCAAATGGTGCTTTCAGGGTTGTTTTCCTTCCATTTTTTTTTATTTTAACAGGATTTTTTATGTGGTTTAGCGTGGTTTTGTGTTTGTTTTTAGTTTTTTAATCTTAACATAAATCAAGTTCCTATAGATATTCTATGTAGTGTTTAACTTTGATGGTATTTAGATTAATAACAGTAAAATATTCGAAGGTTTAATGCAATACAAGGTTATTTATCATAAACCAAATGGAGTTTATTTAATTAGCTGGAAATGCAGAGGCAACTGATACCTGCCACCATAGGCACTGCAGACTTTTCTCCCAGGAAGAAGCATTCTGCCTTTACCAATGATAAAAATAAAACTCGAATCCTATTTATAGTTTAAAAATAGTTGTAACACGGGAGGGTACACATTCATAATCAGGACTAAGTATAATTTGCAGGTGTCCTGGATTAATTTGATTTTAAGGCAAAAGGGAAGGCACAAAAACCCAGCAGCTTTGGGGTGGTGGGATCATCTGAGCTGCCTGAAAATGTGGAAGCTCCAGTGGGCTCCAGCAGCAGGGGGTTAGCAGAGAGCAGACAATTACAAAGTACCTTTAATCACTGTTATCTACAAATTGTTTAAACCCCTTCCTACAGTAGCTGCTCCTAAAATTTCATTCTCCTATTCTTTTCCTTCCTCCATCAATTTCTTATGTTGCACTTTTTAAAGCCAGCCAAGGCCAGGGCACAGTGTCTCACTAGCTAAATATGAAATTTAGAATCTTTTAATGTCACAACGAATTTTGCCCTTTCATCTTTCAAAGATGAACCTGTTTATACCAAACCAGACATTTTCATAGCTGGACTACTTTTAGTGTATTATGTTATGTCTCAGTTCATGCCTTTAAAGTACAATTCAATTGTTCATAAAAGCTTTTTAAAAAATAATTGAAAAAAAATGGTTTCTTAGAGCTCCAGTCCAGTGTGAGTAACAAATTCAGCTGGTGCTGCTGCCTCCTTGCTGCAGTTCTCAGGCTGACACTGTTCACAACTGCTACAATTTTCAGGATATTTGAAGTCATTTTGGGGCAGTAATTCAATGCCTAAAGCCTCTGACACAAGCAATAAGCATGGAAAGCTTCAAAAGGATGAAAGTAGATGATTTAATCAAGGAGAAAGGTCTGCTTTGCAGAAATCCTGTGCTGAGCCCAAAGGTGATTTGCTCAGGACACACAGCCCGGGACACAGGGACACTGCCCTGCTCCCCTCTTTGGCTGTGACCTCAGGGAAAGGGACACAAATCCACAAAGCCAAGGAAAATCCCCACTTCAGCATGTCTGTGTGATTGCTTCAGCACCAAAACGAGAGCATTAACCATGCACTCATTAAAACAAAAGGTGCTTTTGTCAGAGTTTGAGTGATGGTTCCAGACCAGGCTGGCCACCACTTCCACACAGAGCAGCACCTTTGTTCCAGGCTTGAAACTGCACCTCTTCAACTCCAAACAGGAGCAAGACTATTAAATATTCCCTCAAATGCCTTACCTTTTCTGCCAGTCACGTTTTCCTGCTTTGTTGTATTAGCCTGTCACTGCTTGTCTTTTTATCCCATTGGAGCTCCACCCTCCTTCCATCTCTCTCTCCTTAAAAGAAATCTCTCTCTTTCTTAATTGAAAACATGCTATTTCCACATCATTCCATATTTCCACCTCATAACAAACCTGAGCATTGCTCTCCTCCTTTTGGCATTGCTTGAGACATTCAGCTCCTTGCACCAAAGAACCTGAATTTGGGCAAACCCGGCCCAAGACTCATCTCAGTGACCATCTAAATGTCATTAGTGCACCCTTACTAAACTTAGCAGCATCATTTTGGTTCAGCAAGGATTCACCTTCAAGTCCAAAAATAAACTCCTTGGATTCATCTTACCCTTGTCTGTGAAAGTAGAAAAGATCATCTGCATGCTCTTTTTGGGAGCTGTAGGGAGCTGCTGAGACTTCCAATTGCAGACCTGCAATATTTCCAGGACCAGGATCTGCAGAATTGCTCAGCTTTTGACACAGAGGCATCCTTGCTGTCAGTTTTCATTTGTCACTGATCCACTAATCCTAAGAAATCCTATTAGAAATAATAGAAGACATTGCCTTGCAAACCCCTGTTCTCTTATGCTCCAGCATCCTCATTTCCACAACTGCCTAATTGCATCATTTCATACCAAATTCTTTACAGCCTTCCTGCAACAAGAATTCTCTGCTCCTCTGTAGATGGAACTCCTGGATTTAACCAGTATTGAAGGGGAATAGGTTCCCTCATGCCTTGGGAAGGAATGAGAAGCACTGGTTGAAAGTTCCAGCAGAGTTTCAGCCATGAAGAATGGCAAATGGCAGCACAGGAACCCAAAAGCTGCATCTACAAGGCTTAGTGCAATAAGCAGTCTTTGTTCTGCTAAAAATAACTTTTCTAGAATTGAACCAATGAGATCTGTCTTCAGTTTTGTGTATGTTTTGAACTCTCATTGCTTTTGTCTTTTCTTTGATATATTTATAAGTTCTGCTGAGATACTTCTATAATCATGAAGAATAGAACAGAATAGAATAGAATAACTAACATAATAGAATAATTAATATAATCATTCATATAATGTAATGTAATACAATATCATATCATAATTATGTGTAGCTCAATGGGAGAATTACAGAGCTTCCCAAATCACATGTATATCTATGGAACTCTTGATTTTCTAACATGAAAAACAACTCAAAACTGTAAATTTACAAGGGATTCTCCAGTGATCCCCATTCAGCCTTGCACCACGTAACTGGATTCATGAACAAATTAGAACCTTAACCCAAGCTCCACCACATTAACTATTTTAAACACCCAGACCCACAGTGTTAGCAGTTTTCTCCTCCTCCTGTGTGAAAAAAGGGATCAATCCAACAAATGAGCCATACAAGGGGGAAACTTGAGCTTTTCAAAGTGTGGTTCTTAGAGCAACATTACATTGAGCCACACAACACTACAGATTCAGTTCCTTAAAATACCTTCTGTGAGTCTACATGCAAAGATTTCTCCTGAAATCACAGGAATTCTGCTATGGCTTCAGACCAGCCTGAGGGCTGAACTTTTTAATGGCAGCAAAAAACTGTGAAGGAATAAAAGCAAATGTGATTTGATTCATCTGAGCATCAAACCCACACCCCCTGCATGTCTGGGTGGAGTTTGATACACACAAAACCTGATATTTAGATCAGCAGGTTTAGCAGGAAAGAGAATTAGAACCAGAAAAAAAACTTAGTCCCTAGTGCTGAGGACTAAGCACAACATTTTGGGTGTTTTATAAGGCAGGGGAATTCATAATTAAACATCTCCTAAGTAGGAGTATTAGCTGCTTTAGAGGAAATGGGCTGCCATGGGAATCAACAAAGAACTTCAACAGGAGATGCTGAGATGCCTCTGAAAATCCCCTGCCCCTCTAGGAGCTAAATAATTTATTGGTGATGCAACAGAGTAATCAGTTGCAAAAGAGACTCTGAAGTTTGCCAGACTGTTTTTTTTCCAGGCACTAGTAATAATAATGAAAGTATTGATTCCCTTTTATTAATAACTCAGGGTAAGGGCAGAGTGCAGAATATTCATCTCAGCTCCCAACAAGCGCCCAGCTCTAGGCAGAGTGCACTGGACTACATTTGAGTGGTCTCAGGTTTTGATATTGAATATTCTGCTGGTTTACTGATGGAAATTTCCTCCTTTTAGTATCACATTTCTGCCTGATCCACAAGCTTTTGCATAACACAAACCAGCTGCAAATGGGTCAGAGCAAAGCTGACCCAGCTACCCACATCAGCCTTTCCTGTTTATATGTCAACAGTAATAAAGCAGAGAATTTCAACTATTTACAACCACTTATTGTCTAAAACAGTTTCAATAAAACTGATGTTCTTTAAATCATTGGCTTATTTAAAACAAATTTAGCTAAGACTGTTAAATCTAAGTTATTTTATCATGTTTTAGAGTCCTTCCCTTGACATCAGTGTCACTGATAGGCTCTAATTATATGGGTAATATTCCAAGACCACGAAGGTTTTAATTCCAGCTATTTGCCTCCTCCTCTTTATCTTGGGTCCATCTTTTTTGAGAACTTCACACAGCCCTTAAGAAATGCTATATAAGGCTGTTTTCAAACACAAAATCTGTTTTAGGAGTTCAAGATATGGGTATAGAAAGGGTTTTCCTGACCTTTCCCTGCTCCTGCCCATCCATGGGTCTCAGAATTCCACAGTCACCCCAGACTCCAACCCCTTTGGAGCAATCAGCACTTCCATTACCTGATCTGACACAGATCACAGGTAGGCAGCCAGGATTTCTTTCAGCCTTTTAACCAACCAGAAAAGAGTTAGAAAATAAAAGAAAATCACACTCCAACTAGAAAACCACACACTTCAACTAGAAAAGAAAATCACACTCCAAATCTCTGCTTAGTTGCAAAGTGAAGAAACTTTCCAGAGGATTCCAGCCCCTATAATAACTCTTCCATTATTGCTGCTGGCATTTCATGCCATTGTTTTCCTCCTGGTAGGATGTACAATCCACAGCAGTGGGACTGCTTTGAGTGGAGCATCTATTCACAGCTGCAGGGTCTCCAAAAAAGCCAGTGGTCACTTTTAGTCCTTTCTGTGTCCTAGGTTTTTGTTATCTATCTGTCTAGCTAACAAGGAGGGGAAAATTATATTGGGAAGGGAGTAAACCCCAATGTTTTAGGATTAAAGGCACCACTAAGTAATAAAAATGAGGAGTCAATCTTCCATGTAAGTGGGAAGTTCCCTGTTCCATATTCTCACAGCAACACTTTTGAACCTGTCCCTAAAGCACAGCTTGCTCTGCTCAGCATCAGGCACAGCTGATTACATATCAAAAGACACTTCCAAGGAGCCCTAAATTATGCCAGAATTTTTTACAGCCCATCTCTTCTCGACATCAAACACGTGAATGTCATGGAGAGACCCACAGGTTTAAGAAACTACATTTGAAAGGAAAAAAAGGAAAAAATGGAGGTGGCCACACCTAAGTTGAGTCAAGAGCAGCTTAATTGAGACAGGAAAAGGATGAACTTCTTAGCTCTAAGCTTACAGCTGTGGAGGGCATTGTGTCACAGTTTGCCATTGATATTGAGGGGTGGTTTTGGGATTCAAATGTTGTTAAAGTTTAACAGCTGCAGTAACACATAATGCTGGCTCAAGAGAAAGACCTCACTGTGGTCAGAAGCAGCCTTGCCAAACGTTGGTGTTGATCATCACTCACCCTTGGGTGTGAGAGGTGAGTTCTCTGAACACACAGTGGGGTGAGGCTGCAATTCAGCCAGGAGAGCCCTCTCCTGTTTTTTCGAGCCTGAGGAACACTGTTCCAAACAAATCCCCTGGGGTATTTCCTGGGATGCTCTGTCCCCAGGTGCAGGTTCCCTGGCACAGCCCACCTTGGACAGGGTGGATTTACAGCCCTGGACAGCCCTGGATTGCACAGCCCTTTCAGAGAAACCAGAGAGCTCTGCACAACCCCTGGGTGCTCCTTCTTGGGAAGGAACTGAAATTTAGGACATTTAAATGCCTTGCAAAACATAAACCTCCTCCTAACCCTACCTTGAGTGTCTGTACAAAGGATGCTACAGCCAAAGGCTGTAGGGCACCCTGAGGTTCCTCTCCTCCCTGGGAGGAGCAGGGCAGAGCAGAGCTGGCTTTTTAAACAGAATTCCAGCCCAAACTCCTTCATTCCCTCTGGGCAGCGATTTCCAATGTGCCTTTGGCACAGCAGTGGAGTCTCCCTGGCTGTTCTATACATTACATATATATATTACATATATTACATTCCTAGCTCAGGCTAGGAATGATTGCAAAATAGTTTTCTTTCACCTCTCTTTAGGAGATGCAGCAGTGGGGGAAGGCAAGGAAATCCTGCTTTCACTAGAAGAAAATGATTTTAAGGCTTATCAAGGTTTAACCACATAAATTTAATTTTATAAATATTTTATACATAAGATTGTCCTGCTCATTCCTGTTCTCATCTCAATTAAAAAGCAACAACAGGCAGAGGGTCAAAGGGCTACAAACCCCAAGTTTTACTGTGAAATGGGATCAATTCTTTTACCTCCATAAGAAAAAAATACAGAATAACTTCCAGAAAACATCATTCTCTCACTTATTTTTTTTTCCTTAGCTGAAGAGCTTCCATGGACAAGCAGCCTTAAAATAGGTTTTGAAGGAAGATGCATCTTGGTGTGTGTTTGTAGCTCCATAAATGAGCACAGATTTTCTTTTACCTTTCCTGTTAATGGCCAGGGGAGGGTTGATAACAATAAATACCCAGCAATGCTCAGGAAGGCAGCAGGGACATTAAGAATTCCTATATGTGGAAAAAGAGTCATAAAAAGGGATTTTAAGTCCCAATAGCAGAGCTATAAAGAATGGACTTAATTTGTTTCAAAGGGATTTGTTGTCTAAAGAAAGCCTAAAACATCTAACTCTGTAGATCTTCTAAAATATTTGGAATCTTGATCAGTAAATAATGTGGGTAATCAGATCTCTGCTCAATTTTTCTCTTTTTTCCATGTTTATACAGGATTTATTAGGGACTTTTTTATTCAGAAAACTGCTCAGCATCTTAAAGGGCTTCAGAAGTGTGCCCTCCTCCTAAAAATCCACCAAACACTTCAGCATAAAATCAGCAGGATTTGCAGAAATAGTCATTCTACTTATATTATCTACAAATTACAGAAGTGTTGCACAAAACTGTGCAAGAATGAAAAGTGGTGTCAGAATTCCACAGACTCCCAAACTCACCACTATTAGCACACACATTTGCTAATTGGGATATCTGAAAGTGGAAAGTGATGATGAGTTAATTGTAAAGTAGGTTTAGGAACCTCTAAATTGTCCAGGCTTTGTGATTTGTGTCAGTAATCTCATTTATTACAGACAAATACCTGTTAAATCATGGAATTCACGTGGCACTCATGGAAACTCTGTAATAGAACTCATCTGCTGTGATTTCCTGTAGAGACCATGATTCATTCTGGACCAAAACCAACTGAAATACTTTCTGCTCTCATTTAAAGGAGGTTTCTGGCATGAGATGTTAAAGCTGATTAGTTTTACTGCACTTCTAACCCTTCTCCTCAAACCAAAAAGCCCTCAAAATGCAAGATGCCACCTACAAACTTGGTTAAATGTAATTAAAAATTGTGACCATCGCCAATGAAGCTCCAACAGCAAAGTTTGTATTTCACTGAAGGTCCCAGTGCTGAGCTGTGGACTCCCTACATGGCAAAATCCTCACTACAGAATTTAACAAGGAAATTTAACAAGGAAATTTAAGTACTCAGCTACAGAGAGGTTATTGCACCCAGCCAAAAGTAAAAACACAAAGGATTTGGCAGGGAACACACTCCGTTTGTACCTCATGGTACTGAATCTTATTTAAAATGTTTTAAGAACCATCTCCACCAGATTGCACTGAAAGCAAACTATAGAGCAGCATAAACCCTTTGCATTTTTACACCCAGCCAACATTTAGGATCTCACACCCCCACGCTTGTAAACTGAATATTCAGAACTCTTCCCTGGTCAAAAGCCAGTTTAAAAGTGGGGGCCTGCTCCTCCAGCTCCCAGGAGGAATCACAGAGGGTAAGGAGACATGAACGCCCAAAATTTGGCTCTCTCATTACATGGTCAGAGAGAAAATCACCCTCAAAATATTATTGCCATGTCACAGATAAGAAAACACATGGACTTGCTGAAGATGGAAGTCCACAGAATGAAAAAAGCCCCAAGAGAGAGAGAGACCTACTGAAAAACCCATCATCTTTTCCTTTGGCAAACCCATCTTTTCCTGGAATTGATTGCTGGTTTTGTTTATATTTATCATTGCTAACACTGTCCTCCCCACAAATAAACACATTCTATTACAGCTTTCCACAGAAATTCCATGTGCAACCCAAACCTCCCAAGGTTTCATCTGCTAAACACTAACCCCAACACTTATTATTTCATTTTTCATGTAGAACTTTCTAGTTTTGTAGGTCCCCTCTGATTACTTAAATAATACATTTTTTTTTATCTTTGTCAACATTTATGTTTCTTCTTAGTATCAAAAGAAGCTGAAATCCAGGGATTTCTGGGAAAGATTTTTGTTCTCATGCAAGTGCCTGTGCAGCCCCAGGTTTCAGCTGCAGCCCTGCTGCTTTTATTTTTCACATTTGATTAATAAATAAATACAATATTTTTCCTATTTGCAGTTGGCAAATCTCTTCTGGGATGTGCAGCCATCCTGATGCAAAAAGGAAACAAAAGCACTGGAAGTTTATTGTAAACAGGCTCTGATTTTGGACTCGTGAGTTCTCTCGGGTTTTCAAACTGTAATTTAACCCCCTGGACTCAATAAAATTTTAATGATTACATTACAATGAACTAGTAAAAGTACAGATAATCTGACACAGATACCCATCAATCTTTAGGGTCTTCATTTCAAAATATTCATCACACTGTGTAAATATACTTAAGTGGAAAAACTAAATTCTGGGTTTAGTAACAATACAGTAATGTATAAATCACTATTTAGAGATGTTTAAAAAGGACTTGAAATTTTAAAAATACAACTAATATAAATAAAATCGTATCTTCTTATATAAAATCAGTCAAAGGCAACTTCTCTTGCATCATTTATACCTTAGATATGCACTGGGTGCTTCTGGATTGGGTCAAACAGCAAAAATGCCCAAGGAAGCATTTGGATTTCCCCTCATTTGCACAGAATTAAAATTCATTGCAGCTTTTACAGTTGGTCAATACCACTTAAAATATAATTTATAGCACATTTAAGAAACTTTGAACGCTGATTTTTAGCCTGTACTCCTAAACCTAAACCTGAACTAAGGAAGTGTCCTCAGGTACTCAGAGCTCTTCCTGCTTTGCCAAGGACATGACTTTATTTAGGCTTTGCAGACACAGTGGCAGCCTGGGTACACACCTGAGTGTTCAGGCAGTCCAAGGCATTATAGTACCATAAATGAAATCAAATTTTTTATTGAGTTTTCAAACTCTCCACATTATTTTATACACATCTCAGTTTGGGCTAGCTCTATGTCCTATTTGAATATTCCATTTACTTTAAAGGCAAACAAAACAGTAAAAAAAAACCAAAACAAATCAACACTGTTACCTTAATTTTCAAACATCTTCAAACACTGATTTTTAGCCTGTACTCCTAAACCTAAACCTGAACTAAGGAAGTGTCCTCAGGTACTCAGAGCTCTTCCTGCTTTGCCAAGGACATGACTTTATTTAGGCTTTGTAGACACAGTGGCAGCCTGGGTACACACCTGAGTGTTCAGGCAGTCCAAGGCATTATAGTACCATAAATGGAATCCAATTTTTAATTGAGTTTTCAAACTCTCCACATTATTTTATACATATCTCAATTTGGGCTAGCTCTATGTCTTATTTGAATATTCCATGTACTTTAAAGGCAAACAAAACAGTCAAAAAAAAAAAACCAAATCAACACTGTTACCTTCATTTTCAAGCATCTTCAAATGTTGATTTTTAGCCTGTACTCCTAAACCTAAACCTGAACTAAGGAAGTGTTGTCAGGTACTCAGAAGTCTTCTTGCTTTGCCAAGGACATGACTTTATTTAGGCTTTGCAGACACAGTGGCAGCCTGGGTACACACCTGAGTGTTCAGGCAGTCCAAGGCATTATAGTACCATAAATGAAATCAAATTTTTTATTGAGTTTTCAAACTCTCCACATTATTTTATACACATCTCAGTTTGGGCTAGCTCTATGTCCTATTTGAATATTCCATTTACTTTAAAGGCAAACAAAACAGTAAAAAAAAACCAAAACAAATCAACACTGTTACCTTAATTTTCAAACATCTTCAAACACTGATTTTTAGCCTGTACTCCTAAACCTAAACCTGAACTAAGGAAGTGTCCTCAGGTACTCAGAGCTCTTCCTGCTTTGCCAAGGACATGACTTTATTTAGGCTTTGTAGACACA